>JAEQML010065916.1:0-20468 GCA_016904865.1 Pissodes strobi
CACAGAATTATAAATTAAAAACATGATAAAAGAGGGCAACGGTCATTTTAAGAGAAAACGTTAGTAGATAAACAATGGGAGTTCGGGTGCCAAATTTTTCAATTTCTCTTATAAATCTCCGTGTTTCGATAACTAGATCGACTAAAATTTAAATTAAAAATTTTACTGATTTTTGAAACTTCCATATGTTGGAAATCGCCCTAAAACATAAAATTGCAAATATATTGTCTGCTCATTTAAATATATTTAAAATAACCATCGGTAATACTTGAAATGGATAGGACAACAAGAAAAAGGCAAGATATAATAATGTTAACTCTCTTTTTAGCTTTCATTGAGATAAAGCATAAGAAAGATTAAGCGTTAGTAGCTAAGTAATAGGAATCCTTCAGCTAACATTCCAATTTCTCTTCTGCTAAGGTTTCAATTTAAATTTTCATTGATTTTTCATAATCCTTCTCACATTTTTTAAATTATCTTCAACATTAAATTCAAAATATGCTGTCTATTTATTTAAATACTTTTAATAACTATTTAAAATTATCATAAACTAAAGATGTAATTTCGATTTTCATTTTTAATAAATTGTCTGAGAGATACAACTTTTCGATATAAATATATAAAAATTTATTTTTAACCAATGATTAAATCGCAAGATTATTTGCTTGGTTGTTTCCTTACATTATATAATCCTCATCAACAAATGGAGAGCTGTAATAATAATGAGTGAAACTAAAATAATTGTTCCTGTTACTGCACAATCAAAGTATTCCGTTATTTGCAGAAAGTCTACTTACTGTTGACCTTCATTAATTCATGCAGTTTTGCTCTATATTACAGCAAAAATGTGATTTCCTGCTCGCTCGCGACATTTCCAGATACTTGAAAATATTTTAAACGCGTTTCCAAAGCTTTAAGCATGTCATTTCCAAGAAATTTCTCCCTGTATAATGAAAAGCACTGAAACAAACCACGGGAGATAAATATTCCAACACTACAGAAATTAGTTAAGTGGTTATAACGTTAATGAACTTGTCATTGCCCATTAAGCTCTATCTAAACCACGTCCAATGGGCTCTATGCGTAATAAAAATTAATAAAGCGCTAAAATTTCCCTCTCCGAAATCGTAAAAGTTTTATTAGCATTATAACGGCAGAGAGCGCTTTTTGGATTAACAGTTTTCTGTGTCATCTATCTATCTTGATAATTTTGTTCTTTTCACTCTCTTGTTCATTCTGTAATTTTATACAAATTCGATGGTCTTAATACAAATTTTATTATTGTATCTCAGGTTTAGATTATTTAGTGAAAGATAATTTTTAATGCGCTGCAGTCATTAAATTAGGTTGCGCGAGTTATTAATAAACATTTTTTATATAATATACACTTTATTGTTCTTCAGACTGTCATGGAATAGTATAGAAAAGCTTAGTATATTTTCAAATTGATGATGCATTTCTATATATTATCTATTAAAACCTCTCCCTATAATTTTGTCTTAAAAAAAGTTGAGTGTTTTGGAGAATAATTTCTCTGTTGTTGCTGTTCCAGAATTTTCAAATTCACAATTCTGAGTAAAAATATTTATTTCAAAAACTGTTTTAGTCATTCTTCTTACGAATAAGTTACACTTTAAAATGTGTTCGGATGGTGGAGATTATATGCATTGCAGACAGATGTATCATTGTTAGTAGATATGCCTTAGAAGTTCGGCAGCCATTTTTCGTAAGATAAGCTACACAACATTGCAAAAAGCTGAAACGTTAGTAGTAGTAGCCATAAGAGTTCAGCAGCAATATCTTTAATTTCCCCTAAGATATATTCGAAAATTGTGAGTTAATAAACAAAGCATTGCGATAAATCTTTAGTAGATAAGCCATGGGAGTTCAGCAGTCATTTTTCGTAAGGTAAATTGTTAAAATTAGATATATGCAGATTAATAAACAAAGCATTGGAAAAATATGAAAACATCAGTAGATAATCCATAGGCGTTCAGGAGCAATTCCTTCTAAAATAAATTGTTCGAAAGATGCAAATTAATAAACAAACCCACACTACATTGCAGGAAGATGAAACGCTAATAGATAAGCCAAATTTTCAATTTCACATTTCAATTTCCATAAGAGAATTGAGGATTTTTCCTTAAGATCAACTACATCAGAGTTTGTAATGTTTTGACTCAAATGCGTAAAAATTATCTTTCATTTTCTATTTTCTCTAATACTGTACTGTAACTCCACTAGCTATAACTGACCTTTTTGATGTTTTTAGCTAGATATGTTTGTGTGATTTATTCGTGGTACCTTGACACTTGCATTGTGGTTGAAAATCGAAAGCCAATATTTGAAATACAAAGACGATTTTTCTGCTTACAGGACGAAGTCGAACCAGCGATGGATGAAACTGCGGACAACTGTACAAATATCTTCGGCAATATCAGCAAAAGTAAGTAGTTCTGATTGTTTTACAGTGATATTTAAATATAAATTAAAATACAATCCTGTGTTTAAAGATTTATCCATACTTAATTTGCTCCAAGTTTGTGAAACACTGACTGCCTTTTATAGTCGACCTTAATTTTCAATTTAATTGTAGCGCCAGTCTTAAAAGTCTTCACAAGAGTACGAGGCTCTAATGATTTTCTTAAGATTCAGACTAAATAATGTTTATTAAAACACTCGAGACTGTGTTCCGTCTATTTTTTCCTGTTATTCGAAAATTAATCGTCAACAAAAACTTCTTAAATTATTAAACCTATTAAAATATTAATTAGGCCAATGGGATAATAATTTAGGAAGATAATGTTTGAATGCCCTTTTGAATATTCTAGCAACCCTCCATTATGGTTGACATAATTAATGAGAGTTCTAACACTGGCTCTTTTAATTAGGCCGTGAGCGCTTTTAAATATTTCATAAACATTAGGGAAATGTGTATTTCTTGTTGATTGCAGCCGATGTTAAAGCCAGCATATATGATATATTAAATTAGTTGGAATTATTTCTTAATATCATCGAAATATCTTCCAAAAGTTGCAATATATGCTATAAGAATTTTCAACGGTCGTTAGAAATTGTTTCTCACAGCGTATTGCTGTTAAATCCAGGTAATAGGTATATGTATGTAAAAATATAAAACCACACATACCGGCATAATTAGGGGAACGGGCAAAATTTACACCAAGTTTGACTTCAATTTTCTATTGAGCCATTCACTCGATTTTGACTTTTTGTTAAATTGTAGCCTGGTTATTTAAAAATACGTTAGAGGTATTACTGATTTTAAACAATTCATAGACCCATAAAAAGTACTATTTTTAACAAACCCTGTAGCATCCTTAATGTTCGAGGTATCAGAGTGAATAAAAAAAGAAAATGTTCAGAAAGGATCAGTCTTTAATTTGGCATTATCGAATGATATCGAATTTCATTCGCTCACTCTACAGAGTGTCCCAAAAATTCACAAAAAAACATTACTTTGTTTTTAGCCCTATATATGACATTAGGACCAATTGTTTAAAATCAGCAATACCTCTAACGTATTCTTAAAGAACCAGGCTACAACTTAACAAAAAAGCCAAAATCCAGTGAAAGGTTCAAGAGAAAATTGAAGTCAAACTTAGTGTAAAGTTTGCCCGTTCCCCTAATTATGCCGGTGTGCGTATTTTTATTTAAGAGCTGTGAACAGTCCATTTTCAGGTCTGTTTAACTTTCAGGAAATAATTGGTTACTAACATAATTTTATATATAACACCTAATTTTCATAATGGGGAAAATATTTCAATTTTTTTACATTAAAATGCAATCTCTCACATATGAATTTTGACAGATGTCAAATATGTCAAAATAATATTTCCCTTCCATACCTATCATATGCTAATTGAATTAATTAACCATTTCACTAAGAAACAAATGAAAGAGAAAATTTAGATTCTGTCAAATACGAATTTTGACAGATGTCATATGTTGATTTTAGCAACTGTCAAATTAATATTTTCCCTACCTAATATATTTTAATTGAATCATCAAACTATTTTCATAAAAATAAAGGTAAGAGAATGTAGAATCTGTCAAATACGATTTTTGACGGCTATCAATGTCAAATTCCGAAATGATGTCTTAGCTGTTTAAAAAGTTATTTTAGCTGTCTAAAATGCTGTTTTAGCTGTCTAAAGAGCTGTTTTGTCTATCTTAAAAGCTGTTTTATATGTAAGAAAAGCTGCCCTAAAAGGTTTTAAATATACCAAACAGCCTTTAGATGTGCGAAACAGTTTTTTTAGACAGGAAAACAGCTTTTTATGCAGCTATGTTTGCTATTTAAAAAGCTGTTAAGACAAACATCTAATTTTCATAATAGTGAAAATATTACTTTTTTTATATGTAAGTTTTATTAAAGTAAAATAAAATTTAACATCTGTCATATAATATTTTTGACAATTGTGGATTTAGCAACTGTCAAATTAATATTTTCCCTTCCCTACCTATCATATTTTAGTTGAATTAACTATCTATTTTACTTAAAAATGAGAGAGAGAAAAAGAATACATTCTTTCAAATACGAATTTTGACAGCTGTCAATGCCAAATTTTGAAAAGATGTTTTAGTTGTTTTTGTTGTCTAAAAAGCGGTTTTAGCTGTCTAAAGAACTGTTCTGTCTCTCTAGGAAGCTGTTTTATATATCTAACAGCTGTATGAATTTAAAAGGCTTTTTAGATATACAAAACCGCTTTTTATATATGTTCTTAGCCAATAAAAAGAGCTTTATATGCAAGCTATATAAAAATAAAATTTAACATCTGTCATACATTAATTTTGACAGAGGTCAAATGTTGGTTTTTAGCAACTGTCAATATAATATTTCCCTTCCTTGCCTATTATATTTTACTTGATTTAACTAACTATTTTACTTTAAAACAAATGAGACAAAATTTAGATTATGTCAAAGCCGAATTTTGACAGCTGTCAATGTTAAATTCCGAAAAGATGTCTTAGCGGTTTAAAAAGCTGTCTTAGCTGTCTAAAAAGCTGTTCTAGCTGTGTAAACAGCTGTTTTGTTTGTCTAGAAAGCTTTTTTATATGTCTAAAGAGCTATCTGAATTTAAAAGGCTTTTTAGATATGTAAAACAGCGCTTTCGACAACAAAAACAGCTTCTTATATAGCTAAGTCTGCTATTTAAAAAGCTGTTAAAGCAATCATCTAATTTTCATAATAGTGAAAATGTTTCGACTTCTCTTTATATGCAAGTTTTATTAAATTGAAATTTAACATCTGTCATACACTCATCAAAACGAAGAAAGAGCCACTTATAAAAATGTTCGTGGTAAATGTAGTTATCTAAGATAAGGTATAATTTTTTTATATACTTACATCTAAGGCTTTTTGCTCGAAGTATAGTATAGTTTTTGTTATTTGGCTATAAAACCTTTTGTGGAAAAAAATTAAAAGTAATTAATGTGTTAAATGCGATTGATGCTTTTATTTACATCGAAGATTCAAAAGACTTTAATACCGTGTATGAGCTTCTTTAACTCGTCGAACATCTGCACAACGTCGAAGCATGCTTGCAATAACATTTCGAATTGTTTCTAGGCCTAGCTGTTCCCATTCTTCCACAAGAAATTCCTCCAAATGTTGTAGGTTTCTTAAGGGCTGACGATCGATCAAGTGCTTTCCAAGTGTATCCCAAATGTGTTCGATGGGATTTAGATCGGGACTCCTCGCTGGCCAATCCATAACTTGAATATTGCGGCCAGTAACGTAATTTTGCACTATGCTGGCCACGCGCAGTCTCGCATTATCATGCTGAAGGATAAAGTCTGAGCCCATATTTTCAGCGAATGGTGCAATATGTGGTTCAATAACTTCGTTGATGTATCTCTGTGCCGTCATTGATCCTTGACGAAGAACTACAACATCAGTGCGGCCGATTAAAGTTATCCCTCCCCAAACCATAATTGAGCCTCCTCCAAATGCCTGCCTTTCTTGAAATGTGCAATCGGAAAAGCGCCCATTTGGTCGTCTCCAGACTCTGACACGTCCATCAACATGATATAAAAGAAATCTGGACTCGACAGTAAACATCACGTTACTCCATTGTCTTATGGTCCAATTAATGTGTTCTGCTGCAAATACGCGCCTGGCTCTGCGATGTGCTGCACTCAATGGAGGTACTCTAGCCGGCCTCCTTGCAGTCATCCCATGTTCGTGAAGCCGATTACGTTAAGTTTGAGTACTTATTCTTGTAGCCCTAGCTTCTGCCAACTCATTTTGTAGTGTTGGAGCAGTATTCCGACCTTCCCTTACGGCCAAAAGTTGTAGAAATCGATCTTCTCTAACTTTAGTTGCCCTACCATAACGCGGATAAGGTTGCCTTCTAACAATTCCATACATTTCGTATCTTCTCCAGGCTCTATTTATCGCAGCACGGCTAAAGTTTAACATTCCTGCAACACGCCGTCTTGAGTAGCCTTCTTGAATCAAGGTAATTGCACTAGCAATTTAAATCTGCGTTAGATATACTCTACGCCTTCGTGGCCTTCCAAGCACATCACCATTCATCGTTAATTCTAAAAACTCTTGCGTGAAATCGAGGGAAATTCAAAAACCGAATAAAATGTGTGATTCTAAAGGTATCATGTTTTGCTTTTTTCTCCAATGGCAGATAAACGGAGATAAAAATATTGCTTGTTTTTTTACTTTATAAAAACTATATGTGTCTACTAGGTGGACATACATTTTTAACTTTCTACTTAATGTAGTAAAGAAATTATACTTAATTAAATTAGTGGCTCCTTTTTCGTTTTGATCAGTGTATATAAATTTTGACAGATGTCAAATGTTGATTTAAGCAACTGTCAAAC
Organism: Pissodes strobi; assembly: GCA_016904865.1. Taxonomy (NCBI): domain Eukaryota; kingdom Metazoa; phylum Arthropoda; class Insecta; order Coleoptera; family Curculionidae; genus Pissodes; species Pissodes strobi. The sequence goes on from JAEQML010065916.1 coordinate 6,862, forward strand.
TAATATTTTCCCTTCTCTACCTATTATATTTTAATTGTATTAATTAACTATGTTATTTAAAAACAAATAAAAGACAAAATTTAGATTATGTCGAAAACTAATTTTGACAGCTGTCAATGTCAATTCTCAAAAAGATATTTTAGCTGTTTAAAACGATGTTTTAGCTGTCTAAAAAGCTGGTTTAGCTGTCTAATGAGCTGTTTTGTCTGTCTAGGAAGCTGTCTAAATTTTAAAGGCTTTTTAGATATAAAAAACAGCTTTTTCGACAACAGCTTTTTAGATAACTAAGCCTGTTATTTAAAAAGCTGTTAAGACAAAGGTCTAATTTTCATAAGAGTAAAAATATTTCGACTTTTTTATATGCAAGATATATTAAAATAAAATTTAACATCTGTCATATATTAATTTTGACAGATGTCAAATGTTGATTTTAGCAACCGTCAAATTAATATTTTCCCTTCTCTACCTAACATATTTTAATTGAATTACCAAACTATTTTTATAAAAATAAAGGAGAGAGAAAATTTAGAATCTGTCAAAAACGAATTTTGACAGCTTTCAATGTTAAATTTCGACATGCTATATTAAATTGATGCCAAATTATACGATATAGAGCGTGTAGACATAATTTTTGTAGGGAAGGGGGGGAGGGGGGAAACTTTTTATTATTACAAAGTTATTTTCCATCATTATCATTCTAAATGAGGAGTGACGTAATTGAAATTAAACTAGCCCCTACATGAGTAGAGTATTACTGAGGCCACTTCCGCAATCGTACTTTCTCTTTTCAGACATTGTTTTTAGACAGCTAAGACACATTTTTGGACAGCTAAAACAGTTTTTTAAACAGCTAAGACGGTTTGTGGATAGCTTAGACTGCTTCGGTAGGGAAGGAGTATTGTGATGTAAGGTGGAGGGTGGCCTCAGAACAGTAGTAATACTCTACTTACAGGATGCCCAATATTTAACTTTTGTGCAAGGGCAAAGAAATAATAACCGAATTCTGTTTTACTAGCGGCAAGGGCAGCAACTAAACAATGAAAAACCCACTAAAATTAAAATAATGGAATTTAAATAAACATTATATTTATTTTAATAAAATGACAAGGTAAACGATATTTATGCACTTCTGCAAAAAAGGTATTTCCCCTCGAGCAATTTTTAAAGGTCAACCCTTATTCCAATTTTCCACTGGAATGATGAATAGGACGAATATTAAATGAATATTTACATAAAATATAACTTGTTTTGATTCCGAGCAAACAATAAAAAGGGCACAAATTCTGATTAGGTTTTATTAAAATATATTGGCAAAGTTCAAGTTCTGTGAACTGTACTTTAAGTGAAACGAAAACTTTTACTTCTATCGAATTTGCTGCCAATAATCAATTGTATTGTGAAATATTAGAGGTGTTATGGAATAGTTTTTCCTTGTACCTAGTATGACCAGCTCCTGTTCCCATCAAAAACCTATTACAAATACCTGTTCCAGTTCCAAACTATTACTTCTCAAGACAAGACTACCGGGCGGCCAGCGCAGCGTTATTTTAACATTTCTGCATTCCTAATCCTAATACAGTTCCAACCACCGATCTCCATATGGAGATCGGTGGTTCCAACCTATTTCGATTTGACATAAAATTTATCGCGCCACCAGTGACAGTGACAGACAGTGGCCTTTTACGTGCCGAAAAGAAGTAATTATTTATTATAGAGTATAGTCAACAGGGCCGTAGATAAGGGTGGGGGCTTAGGGGGTTTGAACCCCCCCATGGCTCCAAAAAATGCGGGACTTTTTAACTTAATTCGCTACAAGTTTTCTTCCTGCCTAACCTAGAGACTACCAAAGAATGCTTTCTTAATTAGATATTTATGTTAATTGTTTCAAATATTTTCAAGAATTTTAGTTTTTAGTTCTTTTTGATAGATGCTCTATATTTACATTCAGGAAACTTTTCAAAGTTCTGGATAAATGGTAAATATCTAAAATAAAAAAGAAATATATTTGTGAAAACATTTTTTTTTCTCTATCTCTAGTGATATTTCCAAATCAAAATATAAACATTTTCTATATCAATTAATATTCCACTGTAATACCATAATAAAATCTATTTATTGTGCTTTCCTCTTCACTCTAACAAATAACATCAAACTAAGTATAAAATTAGCCGACATAACATAACGTATCTCGAAATGAAAAGATATCAACATTTTCAATCCGCCTAGCGGTGAGCCGTGACAATATTGATCAAAGTGCACATTCACACAAGCACAAGTAACGCATAGATAATACACTAAAAAAAAACAAGTAACGTAGTGAAGCCACGAGTTCGATAGTTGGAATTGCCTTCGAACTCCGAATATTCCGACTGCGACCCGTGACTCGAACTTGTATTAATACTAATACTGATAATCACGTACCTATTCTCGAGCGAAACTCCAACCTATTCCACATTTACCTATTGTCGGTGCGCGACGTCCGAGAACATGTGTTCCCTATTCTCGGGCGACGACCATGATACTTGTATCATGGGCGACGACGTGTGAGTGATTTCGTTTCGACGATTTCGCAGTCACGGCGTTGATGGAACCGGCACTGGTGTTTGCAAGAATTGGTAATAGGTACGTGGAGCAGGTGGCTCATACCTATTCCAAAGTCACAGGTCCAGTTCCACTGTAACATCTCTATGAAATATCATTTGGATTTTAGACATTGTTGAAGACAAACCTGATGATTGCCTAGGCGATTTTTATTTCCAAGCCACCCTCTTCCAATGTTTAAATATTTTAATGATTATCCTGGTTAAAGTAAGTAACAACCGAATCAAATTAAAATTGCCTAAACTTGACAAAAAGGCAACCAGATTGAAGTAATTAAAGTAATTAAAATAGGACGAATGTCATTAAAAATATATATATTTCAAGACTCATTATGTAAGATTATTATCAAGGAACAAAAGAAAAGAGGTCGACCTTGCAAAGTACTCTGAATCCAGAACAATATGAAGTCTTCCCATGACATTTGACAGAAAATCAATTCGGGGGAATTTTACTCAATATACTAATTGGGCTATAGGCTATTCAGAAATGTTTGACGGCACACAACCTCAATTATATCGCACAGGGCAGATGCAAAAAGCATTTATTTGTATACAGGGTAAATAAAACAAACATTTGCATAAGAATTCAGATAGTTTCTCAATGATATGTTAGTAATCGCAGCACAATTATCCGACGTTCTTTTGCAGTTTCATTTTTTTAAGTTCCTTCTTTGAAACGGTATTTCTCGGTCAATCAGTTTATAAGTTCTGATTTCTTCTAAGAGCTTGATGGCCGTTTCCATCACTAAATAAATTTGCTGGAATAAATGCTGAAAATATTCTTCATTGACACATTGACAGTAATTTCCTCATTGAAAATGGTTTGAATCTGGAAAAAAATCGAGTGTCGGAGGATAATACCGTTGACTGATAATAGGGGAAGACGCGCAAATGCCGTGCCTAGAAACGTGACACCTTCCTTTTCGATACCCTTACGTCTCACCCACTGATTGGTGGTGCGACCTCGCGGCATATGCCTGGAAAAGGAATTCATACCATTCTTGATTCGTTTATTAGATCCAGTCGCCTGGCGCTTTGAGATACTCGGGCAACGGCCAACGGATGTTCACAAGAAATAGTTTTCGCACGTATGGAGTTTTCGCATTGACCGATAAAATTATGATAAGACCAAGGATTTTAACGATATTTACTTATAAAGATGTTATATTTTACTGAATAATTTAATATATTATTATGCCATTAGAATGAACATTCCGTGTAGGTAAACTAAATATAATTCTAATAAGATAAATTGGCATGTAGGTACTTATATGAATTTGTTTTTTATTTAAGTTTTTGCTGGCAGCCGAATTTTTGGTTGACTACAATACTTATTTCTCACTTACCGTCGCTCGAAAGCAAAAATGTTTTATAAGTTATAATTTGTTAAGATTGAAATTGAGAAGCATGGAGAGATAAAGTTGTGCCAAATAAATAAAACATGATAGCATTGTAAAACAACTTACATTTTTAGTGGAATAAATGAATATTAAGCAGAAGGTTAATACCTAAAATATAAAGTGAAACGTGAGACATCACGTGAAATGTGATAGTGTATATAAAATAATGCAAGAATACAAAACTAAACTAGTAAAATAATATTATGTATAAAGGATTTACCAAATTTTATAAATAAACATAGTCAACTAAGTTGATGATTGATTTACCTAAGCATAGCGTAAGTAACTGAGGGTTTCTTAGCATTATTTGGACTTGGAGGATAACTACTTTATGGTAAAGCATGTTTCAGTTTTGACTTTTTTATCCAGCTAAATCCCTAAAATTTATCAGTGGTCGCCTGGGACGTCTGTGCGATTCGAGAATCGCGTAGAATAGTCTGCTCTTTCTGGAGGCCATTCCAAGGTTTCATTGTTTGGCGAATAATCGAGTACCTAGTGGTTGTCAACGTGTCGGAACTAGTGGTCAAGCGAATACCACAATGAGGAAGCTTCATTAAAATTTTTATTGCTAATTTTGATAGCCCATCAAAAATAAGTGCACATGTTTTTTATTTTTTTCATAGTTCGAAAAATGAGGCAGATACAACACCATGAAATATGCTTATGACGTCACCATGTATATGAATTGTTACGTCGCACCATGCTTAGTATATTATATCGTTGGCTGAGAATCAGTGAACGATTATATCTATATATACAAAACTAAAAACTGGCATAGCTCTCGTAATAATCATCTTTAGTGGAAATTAAAAAATACGTATCGATTTTTTTTCACTGTTCTATAATTTACAGTAAAACAAATAATCAGTTTAATTTTTCAGGAGACTTCTTGATTTTAATAATAGCAAAATTTTAGCGCACACGCTGCTTGCAAATAATAATGAAAATAATTTAGAAAAAATCATTGGTTTGATAAAATTCTAATTTTTCTATGTGGTTTATTTTGAGCATCTTTGGTGTCACGTATATTGCAACTGAATTTTTCAGACACTCCCATTTCATTTGTTTGTAAAGCATTGTGTCTTTATCCGTGACCGCAAATAAATGCTATGTCAGTTATTAGTTCAAAGAAAATACCCAACATGCAGCGGTTGCGATATATTGTATCATTGAATAGGATTTTATTATTAGTTAGTCTGGAGGGTTATAACGTAGGATAAATACGCATTTATAATATTCTCTGTAAAATATTTCTATACGGTTTGTTAATAAAGCCACATTATTCTTATATTGTATCTTTTATTATCTCATAATTCGAACAGGTTATGGGCCCAGGTACGCCGCGTTAGCTCGCCTGAGTAGAGAGCTATAGACGGACTCAATTCTCCCCCCACCACTTTTTTGCCCCCGCACCCCCCCTCCGGTGCCACTGGGATAGACCCCGCCCACTTGGCCTCGGGTGTATTCAACCTTGAATGACATTGAGCTGATTTGACCTTGAATGCCCTTGACATTTGATCTTGAATGCCCTTGACTTTCTTATTGAAGGTCGCGCATATGGTCTTGGGATTGCTCCCAGCGTGTACGACTTTGAACGTCCTTGGGACTGCTTTGTGTTGTATTCAACCGTGAATGACTTGGCTAATTTGACCTTTAATGTCCTTGAGTGTGTTGTTGAAGTTCGCGCGTATGACCTTGGGATTACACCAAGTGAACGCTCTTAGGACTGTTTGCAGAGGGTTATTGTTCACGATGTTTGAAAGTCAGTTAAGGAAATGCAACTTGACTTTGTATCCCTTGAGATAATTTATAACGACATCAACCTCGAGTGTCCTTGCTGATATTTGAAGATCACACAATTGACCTCGAATGACTTTGAGCTTGCCTTGGAACTTTTAGTGTGACGTCACATCACCTTCAGAAATATATTGTGGCGGTGGTGGGGGTGGTGGATATAAAAGGTTTAATAATACAGAGAACAGTTGTTGTCTTGTTGTCTAGTAAGCAAGGTATATTTTGATTTAAGCATCTTATTACATACCATAATGTTTTACCAGTGTGAAAAGTGCGGCAAAGCATTTACGCGTACTTACAACATGCGTCGCCATCAAATGGAGTCATGTCCAATGAAAAACGTAGAAAAGGGACCAGCTGGCAAACGTGCAACAGTAGATTCGGGCACCTCGACATTGAGTATGCACACTTGCACATCATGTAATGTAAACATTCCAACAAATCAGATTGTTCGACACGAAAGAACACTCCAACACAGAAATAATTCAGTTATTCCATTTTCCCCCAATGTCCAGCTAATTCAGAGTGCATTCAAATGCAGAATAGCTAGTTACCGAGTATACCCAAACAATGACCATATTAACTACACATTGTTTTTCAATGATGTTAAAAACAATGTGATGGATTTGTTGGGTAACATGCTAACAAGTCACGGTGTCATTAAAGTCAATATGGAAGTATTTGGTTTATATCTACTGCCATCATCTGAAGTGTACAGTGAAAAATCATTCAATACGCCAAACCAAATAATAGATGTGTCTTCAGATTTGGAGTCTATGTTCGAATGGTTTATTGGGAAAATGATGTTGCAGACAACAGAATTCCAGGAAAAAGATTCAGGTAGGTTGACGAATGGAAACATGTAATTTTTGCCATCGTGAAACATATACATATACATGCAACCATTATTTTTAATTACATCACATAATAATGTATTCGTTTAATTTCAGGTTGGGCATTACAGAAAATCACTTATTTGGAAGTTAATGTGAATAAATTCAGTCCTATTGGGGGTTCGTCATATATTAAGCTACCATATTTCATAGAGAAAAAGATGGCCGTTATCAATGTGAAGAACCAAGATCAGTGTTGTTTTATGTGGGCTGTAACATCTGCACTGTGTCCTGTTAGAGCATTCCCCGATCAAATCTCATCATACCCACATTTTTCCACATTATTCAACACAGCAGGTATGAATTTTCCTGTAAAGTTATGTGATATTAAACATTTTGAAGAATCGAATAATATATCTATTAATGTCTACGGTCTCGAAAGCAAATTTGAAAAGAATAAACTGATTTGGGAAGTTGTTGGTCCATTACGGTATGCCCCCAAGAAATTGAATATACATATTAATTTACTGATGGTAACCAAAGATTGTGATAATAATGATGGTGATCATAGATGTGAATCAGCATGTGTACAGACACATTATTGTTGGATCAAAAATTTGTCTCGACTAGTTTCCAATCAGATAAATTCTCATGAACACAAAATTTATTTTTGTGATGGATGTTTATTGTATTTTCACACAGCAAGATCTTTGGCTATGCATCAGAGTCACGATTGTAATCATGTATATACAACAATACCAACAGTGAACCATAAACTTGACAAATTTGGTAAACACGTTCCGGAAAATATTTTAAAATTTGAACATTTTGAAAAACAATTGAGGGTGCCATTTGTTGTTTATGCAGATTTTGAATCAATTCTGAAACCGGTTGCTAATACAGAACCAGATCCAAGAAAATCTTATACATTAAAAAGTGTCAAACATGAACCTCACTCCTTCGCATATTTAATTAAATGCTCTTTTGACGATTCTCTTTCCAAGTTTGAGCTATATCGAGGTCATGACGCTGCAAAAGAGTTTGTGTCTCGCCTAGAAATTGATTTAAGGGGGTTATATAACACCTATTTAAAGGATTTTAAACCAATGATTCCCTTGAATAATGAGGAGAAGATTCAATTTAGAAATAGTAAAGTTTGTAACATTTGTGAACAACCGTTTGAAGACGGTGATGAGAAAAAAGTTCGCGACCATTGTCACCTTACCGGGAAATTTAGGGGTGCAGCCCATGGAATATGTAACGTTAATTACAAGTTGCCCAATTTTGTTCCAATAGTATTTCATAATTTGAGCGGGTATGATTGTCATATGTTTATAAAAGAGTTATGTAGGTATGGGGACAAAATTGATGTTATAGCTCAAAGCAAAGAAAAGTATGTTGCATTCACAAAGAGCATCTATATGCATGATTATGTTGACAAAAATGGGGCTTTGAAAAAGAAGTATTTAAAGTTACGATTTATAGATAGTTTTAAATTTTTATCATCGTCTTTGGCAAATTTAGGAAGTGGTTTATCCAATGATCATTTTAGGGAAACAAAAAAACATTTCTCCGATAATGAAAAATTTGATCTGATGCGTCAAAAGGGTGTATTTCCATACAGTTTCATCACCGATTTAAAAAAGATGGCTAATCCAATTCTTCCAACAAAAAATGAATTTTATGATGAACTAAATGGGGAACACATTTCTGATGCAGATTATGAGAGAGCTACACGAGTTTGGCGCGTATTTAATTGTAAGAATCTTGGTGAATATTCAGATTTGTATTTAAAATCTGACATCCTCCTTTTATGCGATGTATTTGAAAATTTTCGTGATCAATCATTGGCAACATATAAATTAGATCCAATTCAATACTACACTTTACCAAGTTTGTCGTTTGATTGTATGTTGCGCATGACCAAGGTGGAGCTAGAGTTGTTGACAGATATTGATATGATTCACTTTTTTAAAAATGGCATTCGCGGCGGAATAAGTCAGTGTACTGAGAGGAAGCATATCGCCAATAATAAATTTATTCCAAATTATGATCCATCAGAACCATCATCTTTTATAATGTATTTGGATGCCACGAATTTGTATGGCCATAGTATGTCACAATCATTACCATTTCGTGGGTTTAGATGGTTGTCTGAGCAAGAAAAATTAGATCTCAATATATTGGATATCGCAGATGATAATAAACACGGTTATGTTCTAGAAGTTGACATACATTATCCTCAAGACCTACATGATAAACATTCAGATCTTCCATTTTTAGTTGAAAGTTTTTTACCGCCAACCGGAGAATCTAAATTAAAAAAATTAATTCCTAATTTAAATGAAAAAAGAAAATATGTAGTTCATTATCGAACGTTGAAACAAGCTATTCGAAATGGTTTGATAGTGACACAAACACATAGAGTATTGATATTTGAACAATCGCCGTGGTTGAAAAAATATATCGACTTTAATACCGAACTAAGAAATAAGTCAAAAACAAAATTTAATAAAGGCCTTTTTAAGACGTATAATAATTCGGTTTTTGGGAAGACCATGGAGAATGTTGAAAATCGTAAAGACATAAAATTGGTGACCCATTGGGAGAATATTAGAAAGAAATTGGGCGCGAAGGCGTTAATAGCTCGCCCCAATTTTAAAACGTCCTCTATTTTTACCGAAGATCTGGTCGCGATTCACATGGGTAGACTAAAAATACTTTATGATAAGCCGTTATATATTGGGTTTTCAATATTGGACATATCAAAAACCGTCATTTATGATTTCTTTTATAACTTTATTAAAGCCAAATTCGGTGAAAATGCTTCCTTATTGTACACTGATACAGATTCTCTAATATTGAAAGTATATACGGAAAACTTTTACCAGTTTATTGTTGAACACCCCGATAAATTCGATACATCAAATTATAGCATTGACAACATTTATAATATTAGGAAAAGTGAATCAGTAGTAGGTAGAATGAAAGACGAGTTTCAGGGTGACCCCATAAAGTGTTTCTATGGCACCGGTGCTAAAGCCTATTACGTCAGTTCAATAAGCAATGAAATTAAAAAAGCGAAGGGTGTAAAAAAGGCTGTAATCGATAAGCAACTTAATATTGAGGATTATAGAAAAGTTGTAGAGCGCGGGGGATTAATATTTCGAAAAATGAAAACTTTCAAGAGCGAATTGCATGACGTTTATACTGAAATTGTAAATAAAGTCGCACTTTCTCACGCAGATGATAAGCGTTATGTGATTCCAACAACAACTAAAACTCTGCCTTGGGGTCATAGCGACATAGAATTTTATAAATCAGACCCAGATGAAAATTTAAAACTGTTTATACACATTGCTGAAAATTTACTTAGAGACGATAGCACTGACTATATCTAAGATGTGAATGTATAATGTATTTTAACACATGTTTTTGTAAATTATCTATGTGATAAAACTTTGTTTTAATAAAATATTGTTTCAAAATTGTATGTGACTTTAATTGATATTAAACTATTTTCCACACCGCCGAATGGGGTTGGGTTATTTGTGCATTTTTATCCTGGTTTGGTAAAAAGTTGTTTAAAATAGGAAATGCAAGATTAAGAAATGAATTACAGTCAGGTAAAGTTATATTATTAAAAAAAGAATGTAAAGAGCTTCCGGTCGGGCTTATTCTTTAATAAGTATCACTAAAGAATAAACCCTTAACGGGGCTGCCAGGCGTGAACTGAGCTCTTTGTCGCACCCCATTCGTTTTTTAAGGGAAACGAAATTTCAAACGAAAAACCCGGGTAATAACAGAATTTAGATCTAGAGACTCAAATCCTCTTTTTCCGCTCTCGATCTCGAGTGGTTGCACAATATGCAAACCCCCGTGTGGACGAAAACGTATAGTTTTCCACGACAGTTTGCACACTTAAGGTCCGACTGTACAAATCCCATTGGCACTTTGTCATGCCTCTGATGACGCGATGCTTTTGGCTTTGGACGCGCCATCCCACTGTAGCACTCCTCACATAATAAAGCACCACCAGGCAGGCTGACGTAGCTTATAGTGCGGCAATATGTTGGTGCGGCAATGTTTCCACAGAAACGAAGTACAGCTTGACGCCCGTCAAGCTGAAACGAATCCATTTCTAGGAATTCGTCGACAACAATACCTTCATCAGCCATGTTAATACTTATGGAGCTTTTCAAAGTATGGGTTTAACTCTCAAATGCGGTGCTATTTATTTCATTTCTATAAATGAGGAGTACTCATAGCGCATGTCCTTCACATGAACCCATAAAAATCTCAAAATGTGGCAACAGTGGTTTTAAAATGTGTTGAGTTAATGTATATGATTGTAGACAATTTTAAAGTGTGGCAACAGAGGATTTTATTATTTTCAATTTTCTTTATGCTATTTGACGGAAATAAATTTATTCCTCAGATTTTAAATTCCACGATTCATAGAACAGCAACAGTGTTAAGGTGTCCAAATCAGCTTCAATCTCCCGCATCTTACTTCGCCAAGCACTATATTCCATATGCCCACCCTGCCGTAACCTACAATAAACGGTGCCTTGATGTAACACATTGACAATTGCAGCGCATGTTTCGCCGAGATCGGGGTAGTTAACAGCGTGTTGTCGATACATCTGAATGCATCGCAAAAGATTGTTCAGAATGCTGCAAACGTTGCACATGTTAATGCCTTGTTGAGAAATATTGCAAGATCTAGGAGGAGGTCGCATTATATAGCAATATGAATGCAGAGAGGGGTTTGGGGTGCAGGACGCGCATGACTTGTAGTATTAAATAAGGAAAGGGCATATCATCAGATTTTTACAAGAACACATTACATATAGTTCACAATGTGGTGACATTGAAATACCCTTGTGACGTATTTTATATTGCGTATGGGTAACTAAAATAATCTCGAAAACGTTATGCTAACACGGCAATGTCAACTTGAATTGTTCTAGAAAATATCTTGTGATAGAATGGAAGACGTGAAGCAGCAAAGTCACCTTGATATGGCCTAGTAAATATGTTGTAGTAGAATGGATGGGGGTGAAGCGGTAGCAAAGACACCTCGAAACTTTCGAGTGCGTGTGTTGCGACAAAGCAATTAAAGTTTTTAGTGGTGGTGGTAGTAGGATGGGAAGGGATGAAGGGAATAAAAAGGCTTGTTTCTTAAACGTTGAGATAGTTCTTCGTTTGCACTTTGAGCGTTCTAGTGTTTTTATACGCCAAATTTAAAATGTCTTACTATATGGGTGAAGAAACGCAGGAAGCCGTAGTTGCTGATCTCCACAATGACGATGGAATGGAGAAAATTATGATGGAGTTGGATTGCTATGATGTCGAACGAGTAGCCTCATCATCTGCACAAGCCGAACAACCAGCTTCTTCTGCGGCGAAATGTGTGGTGCTGCAAAATGTTAAATTAGCGCCTGCAAGAATCACGAAGCGGCCACGTCGGAGTTCAACGCTACAGAATCTGCTGACCGACAACGGTGAGGTGGGAGTACCCAAAAGGAAGCATAGAAGAAACACGCCAACCGCAACAACCGCTCCGACGCTGGAAAGCATCGCAACCACCACAACTGCGACGACGCCGGCATTACTTCAAGCATATAATGATGATGTGCCCCAAGCCAAGTCACCGCCACCACCGACATGGTTGAATGATTTCAAAGGGGAACGGAGAAACGTGATGCTGGAAACATATAGGTTGAAGCGGACAGTTCTGAAGGAGTTGGGTGAGCACGAAAAAATAATAGCAGACACAGAAGTACAGATAGCTTTGCTGCAAAATGATCTGGCGGTGCGAAGGATGATGGCCGAGGAGTGCAGAATCCAGTTGGGCCATTTTTCCAATATTTAGATATAGGGGTAGTTTTAGTTATTTAGTTTATTGTGTATATATTTAATTGTAAAAAAATAAATAAGTGTAAGAAAATGTTTAATATACAAGTCGTGAGAAAAATATAAATTGAAACGAAAATGTAAGAATATAAGTATGAAAAAAATAGATTATTTCTAATAACACAAGATTTGTTTTAATATGTGATATACATAATTTTAAAAATAGTATTCAATACTCGCCACCCCAACTCAGTTGCGCTAAAATAATTTAAAAAATACTATTTTCTATAAAAGAGCGTATAGCGCTTTAAATTTTAATACATTTCATTTTATCTTAACTTCACTATTAATTTGCTGGCTTAATGTAAACAGGGTGTTTTAGCTGATTTCCACACCACCCATGAGGTACAGCTGTTGGCGCGTTTTTTTTATAGTGGTATCCCCATTAGGCCTATATCCACTCTGCTATTCCGACGCTACCTACTCATACAGATTTTCATAATTATCCATTAGGTCCTCCAAGTCAGCGTGCAACCCCACATATCGGTTAACCTCAGCAGGCGGAAGTTGATTTCCAACTTCTTCCGACTGATTTGGGGGCATAGGTATTGCCGGTTCATCGGCTTCGCGCCTTGCCGCAGGCTCTACGCCTTCGCGCCTTGCCGCAGGCTCTACGGCTTCACGCCTCTCTTGCCGTCTTGCAGTCGGCCCCCTCACAACCCCGCGTCGAGCAATAGGCATACCACGTCTTGCGACCTGAGCGCGCCCCCTTCCATGCATAACAAGGAACACATTCACTTGAGGCTCGTCGGGCGCTCCAACCCGCTCATCATTCAACCGTATGACGGTTGTCTCGGGCCCCCAAACGCAGGTTCTACACAACCCATTCCAATTTATTGTTTGTGTTCTATTTCCACACCCAACACAGACAACTCTACCATTGATGCTATAAGGTGTAGCAACACCCGTCGGTTTATTTGGTGCAGTCATATCTGCTAAGGTTGCAATAATAATGAAACTCTCGGGGAGCTGCTCGCTTATATAGGCAAATTGGAGGAGTGGGGGGCGGTGCAGGCATGCGCATTGGTTTTTTTTGTAGGTTATTTTGGGGTGGGGTGGTT
>JAEQML010065917.1:0-20467 GCA_016904865.1 Pissodes strobi
TTTTACTGAATCGACGCCTTCAACCACACAAAGTACGGGCAAAAAAACATCGTAAAAATTCGCTCAGAGCAGTTTTGCAACATATTATGCCCGAAAAACGATTTTGATAAAATCCTAGAAATTTTTAAATAATTTTACTGAATCGACGCCTTCAACCACACAAAGTACGGGCAAAAAACATCGTAAAAATTCGCTCAGAGCAGTTTTGCAACATATTATGCCCGAAAAACGATTTTGATCAAATCCTAGAAATTTTTAAATAATTTTACTGAATCGACGCCTTCAACCACACAAAGTACGGGCAAAAAACATCGTAAAAATTCGCTCAGGGCAGTTTTGCAGCATGTTATGCCCGCAAAACGATTTTTATCAAATCCTAGAAATTTTTAAATAATTTTACTGAATCGACGCTTTCAACCACACTAAGTACCGGCAAAAAACATAACATTAATGGATAAAGGATAAAGAAGGTTTTCATGTAAAACTTCCCAAACTGTAGAATGTGCACTTCTTTCCTCAGTGGCAAGTTTTCTAGTACTCGTAGATGGGACAGCTTCCAAATTTCGAATAATTCTTTCCTCTGTAACAAAGGTTCCCTTATACGTGGGTCATCCTTTATTAGCATTATTGGATGATCCTCTTTCACCAAGCCTCCTGTGTACGTTGACAAATGCTTTAGCAGACGGAGTATTTCTATTGGGATGCGCTTCGATATAAAGTCGTCTTGCTAGCTGCGCATTCCCATTTGCTCTCCCGTAGCAAAAATGCATATCGCGGTATTCAATATTTGAATATTCCTGAAGAGCCATAACGTTAGCATTCGGAAAAGTACCCCTTAAATTTTTACTTGATTGTGACATTGACTTTTTCAAATTTAATTCATTAAGTATCTACGGCTATTTAAATCACCTTTGGTTAAGATATGTGAAATATTCGTGTCGGGAGTAAAAAAAAATCTATTTGTGGCTAAACGGTGACAATTAGCGACTCTGAACAAGAGTACCAATTTTTGAGTGTTTTGAGTTGCCTTTATAAGTTAACATATTTCATTTCGCACTATTAGTCTAAATAAACAAGATACAGAGAAAATAAAAAAACTGTTGTGGGTAAAGTGCCCTCTAGTAACAGAATACTGAATATTTTTATTGTCAAATGGTGACCTTTACTATATCAGAACCATATGCCAAATACCAGCTTATTTCGTTAGGGATTAACCTCATTATGTAAAAAATTTAAATTAAAAAAATGATCTTTGACAACCTATAACTAGGAAAATATCGAGATTTCAAACTTTTGTTATATGACAAACTCATCTTAATTTAGCATGTAGATTTTCCCCTATGAGTTTCGGAACCCAATTTCCGCACACCCTGTGTATTCAGTAATCGAAAAACAAATCACTCGGTACAAGAAATCTGCTCCAATCTATGGACCAGACCAATATGTGACTTCTATAAGAGAGGCAAAGAAGACAGGTAATCCTTATAATGTTCATAAATTATGATTTATGTCGAAGCTGTCTTGAACGCTTGAACCACTATGGGCACTATGTGGAAGATGACGAGTGCGTGTTCCTTATGAATTGTATCCTTTGCTCCCGTATCCGATCCTGTTTTTTGTTGCCTTCGTAAAACTTCCAGTTGGCAGTCAGTGGAAGATATTCTCGTCAGCTGGTTAAACGCCCAAACACATTTAGTTAAACCAAATGCAAATGATGCTTACGATCACCAAACTTTTATACTATATATTTACTAGAATCAATTTTCATTTTTGACTCGGACAGTGGTATAGAAGTGCTGGTTATTTTGTGGTGCGGGCCCATAAGCTGCTTAAATCCAACGGCACAAGAATGTGTAGAACTAATGGTGTCATATTGAAAAAAATACGTTATATTTCCGCCCCGATTTTCTGTAGCATCCTGTATATGAGAAGATATTCTTGGTGTATAGGCCTTTTGATTCGCTACAACATTTGTCAAAACACCTTCTTTGTATTGCTGGTAGTTTCATAACTTATGAAGATCATTTTTCTACTTCCTCTGGTAAATTTAAACTGTTCAAAATAGCTTAAAGGAAAGGAACGATGCAAGTCTAACAACGTTTAATCGACGGAGCTACCTTGACATTTTTAGTAGGTACTAATATTAATAAACTAGATTCCTCAACTAAAATGTCGTTCACTATAGCGTATTTTTACCTGACTAGGATGGGCAAAACGATTCTCAGTTATTGACATTTTCCAAGGAGGAACCGGTCGTATTCTTCCTTGATTTGTGATAGCCACTGAGGTTATTTATGTGATTTTTTTTAATTGCATTTGAAATAGTATTCAAATATGCCAACTAGTCAAGTTTCGCAACTTATTTTAAGATCTGAATGATGACTTCCGCATCACCAGACTACAGGAAATTTTTTGGCAAAAGCGTATAACGATATGTTTTCGATAAATCATATCGTTTCCTTTATTCCATTAATGTTAGGAATGTCGATCAAAGATCGATATATGGTAGAATTGGTATTTATTTATTTATCAACGGGCCTAACCCAATTTTAGTACAAAAAAAATACATAATTAAAACATACAAAAGCAATCATAAAATATCACAATAAAATTAAAATTAAAGTCAACAATATTACATACTATATCAACACAATGTGGGGAAGAGTATCACAATGTAACTTACTATGTAAAATAAAAATTAGAAAGTTTTGAAATGTATGAACATTTAGAATTATTCCAAAATACAAATGCAATAGCAATAAGTTATAAAAAGAAAAACAAGTTAAATTAAATTAAAAATGGCAGTCCAACAAAACTACTGGCTAATCTTATAATGCTGCAATAGGTTGACAAAACCACTGTATGACAGGTTAAAAAAGTCAAAATCGTCAGGAAGAGAGCCAATATTAGTTCTCTTGAATGTCTGATGAAACAAGGATCTGAAACGAGTATTTCTTGCAGGAATTGAGAGGCCAATCGAAGAGGTTAAGAAAGGACAGTTAACCATGCAATTAACTAGTTTATAGAAAATTTTAATATCTGTAATTTCTCTTCGAGTGGACAGTGAAGGGAGGGCAAACCTTGTCTGAATCAATTGATAATCATAGTGATAGTCATCTATAGGGGGAATACCAGCTTTAAATGCCAAATATCTCAAGAACCGTCTCTGAACTTGCTCTATTCTGTGAATGTAGCAAGTGTAACAAGGATTCCATACAGATGAGCCGTATTCCAGAATTGACCTGACAAGGCTACAATATAATATTCGTAGGGAAGATGTGTTGTTAAAATATTTTGTTTGTCTTTTCAGAAAACCGAGCATAGATAAAGCCCTGGATACAATTGAATCATCATGCTGAGAGAAAGATAGAGATGAATCTATGATGACACCAAGATCACGGATCTCTGAAACCCGGGACAGGACAGAGTTGCTGATTCTATAGTCAAAACTGATTGTATTTTGTCTAAGGGAGAAGCTGATGTGGTAACACTTTGATGCATTAAGGGCCAATGCATTGTCCCTGCACCAATACTCTAAATCAGAGAGGTCAGACTGTAATGCCACGCAGTCATACACAGATGAAACGGAAATGTAGAACTTCAGATCATCTGCAAAAAATAAAAACTTGGAGAACTTAAAACAGTGGGCAATGTCATTAATAAATATGATAAATAACAGTGGTCCCAAATGGGATCCCTGAGGAACACCTGAGACATTCTTAATTTGCCTCGACTTAACTCCATTTATTCTCACAACCTGGGTTCTGCCAGAAAGATAACTAGATAACCAGTCAAGCATTATCCCCTGGACCCCAACCGTTCTCAGCTTCCCGAGCACAGCAGGATGATTAATCCTGTCGAATGCCTTGGAAAAGTCAGTATAGATGGCATGAACCTCCCCACCCCCGTCCAAAACACTCGACAAGTACTCGACATAGGTAAGTAGATTAAGATCAGTAGATCTATTACGTACAAATCCAAATTGCTCGTCAATTATAATACCACCCTGCAAAGCACTCAAATGAGCAGTAACAATTTTCTCAAAAAGCTTAGGAACGGTACTATATGGGCCTGTAATTAGATACATCAGCGTGATTACCTGATTTATGAATTGGAGTGATGTAGCTGATTTTCCAGGGGTCAGGGAATATACCCGTAACAAGAGACCGGATAAAAATCATGTGTAATGGTCGAGAAAGTACAAAGCTGCAGAAATTTAAAACAATCGGGGGAATACCATCTGGACCGGGACCCTTGTTTATGTTCAATTTAGAGAGCTCCTCGTAGATAAGGCAAATAGGAATGGAATGGTTAGAAATATTTATTTGACTTAAGGATGGAGCTTTATCCGGTAAATTACACTGCCTGACAGCATAAACAGATTCAAAGTATTCTGCAAAAAGGTCAGGCAATTCTGCTTCCAGTTGGCAATGTTTATCCCGAAGGAACATAGCCAAAGGAAGTTCATTAGATTTGCGCTTGGAATCAATGAAAGACCAAAGTTGTTTTGTGCATTGATTATCAATCAGAGACCATTCGCACTGCATCACATAATCCCGATAGCATTGATTAGAAACCAATTTGCACTCGGATCGAATTCTGGAGAAACTAATACAGCTGTCCCTTGTACCAGTGGTCTTGAAAACCTTATGAGCAATTTTTTATCTATTGTTAATTGCCTCAACTCTGCCGAAAACCATCTAGGAAATCTTCTCTGGGAGACTTTCTTCTTAGGGCAATTGCATGGATGAAAAAGAGTAAAGTATCATGAAAAATGTTTACCATATCATTAGGATCATGATTTGATAATAGTTTATCCCAGTTAATCTGCCCGAGAAGGCCATTCAGGAGAGTCATATCAGCAGCCCTGTAATCATAATAAAACTCATTACACTGGGGTCCATTGGAGTGACTGTGGTTTATTGTAGTCGCAGTTCGTATACACAAAGGTGGATGGTACAAATCCATTGGAACCATGCGCTCATTAGCAATAGATACCATAGTGTCCAAGTGGGTTGAGAAAACCAGGTCAAGCAAACCACCTCTTACATTCATTACTTCGTTATTTTGAAAGAGATTATGAGATGCACAAAGTTCAGAAAATAGAGTGTTTATCTCGGCATCACTAGCAGTTGCATTCGGAGACAATGTAGGCACTGAACGAAGATCCTCTGTTGACCACACACATCTTGGCAAGTTAAAGTCCCCAATAATGCAGCAGGGAAGACTGTTTTTTCCGTAACATCATCGATAGTAGCACAAAGAATTTGGTATCTTGAAATTGGAGACTTAGGAGGTAGGTATGCAGTGCCTACCAATATACTGTTAGTACCCGCACCAAACTTCACAAATAATTGTTCTATGTTGCCGGAAGTACTGAGGAAAGAGCTTTGTAAGGTCTTAAGGACAGCCACCATTACTCCTCCTCCCCTATTAGCCGGACTGTTATTCACATTCCTATCACATCTATATACGCTATAGTCAAACAATCCAAGCTCTGCCTCACCAAAGTCACTTGTTAACCAAGTCTCACTTAAAATTACAATTGGATAACAATTGAACAAAACACTATTTTGGAGAGTTGCAAGCTTGGTTCGCAATCCCCTAACATTCTGATAGAATATGTCAATACCTCTAGAGGGATGAAAACTACTGGCATTGATTCGGGTAGGCACATTATTTAGGTTTTTTTCTGTTGTATATGGGGAACACCATTTCGGAATCTAATAGAAACATCTTCACCCTTTTGACGGCGACTTCTAAATTCAACAGAAAGCTCCTTTTCCATTCTCTCTGCTTATTGGTTAGATCGTGACCTATAAAGACTTTTTTACCTTTTAGTTTATATCCATTCCTCAACAACATCTGGACATCATAAGTAGATGGTAGTTTAACCTTCATGGCACGAACTTGATTTTTATTTGGTTTTCCCACTCTTACAACATTCACAATTTCGGGGGGAGTATCGGTCAATATATATATGATGTTATTCGCCTCATTTATATCGTTTCTCTCAGGTACATTGAACAGCATAATGTTGCTAGAACGAGCCTGGCGTTACTGCATTTCCATTCGAATATCCTGTTCATTAGAAGTAGAGACTGTTGAGAGTGGGCCATTTGCATTGTTAACATTAGAAGTTGCTTTTTTAAGAGGCTTTAAGTACCTGTTGGAGTCCCTTCTGACAATCTTTGCAGTAAAATCTTAATTGGCGAGAACCCTTTAATTCCATCAGCTTAATTTCAGATGCATTAAGGCCTGAGCATGGCTTTTTATGAAAAATCCTATTACAGCTATCACAATAAGCAATTTCACCATTTGGAACATCAGTTCTGCACTCAATACAAACATCAGCCATTTTGTGGTTGGGTTTGTTTACGATTGATTTTTGCCTTTTGCAGGTTAATGAAGACGCAAATACAACAAATTATAACTTGGCAGGGCTACAAATAGCTCAGGTTTTAGTTTTCAGCAGAAAACCAAATTAAAAATGATTTCTGTAACGTTATATTAAAATTGTTGTTGAATCTTAACCCCAGATAAACCCACACCAGATGCGAAACCTCCCGCCTAACGCATGAAACAAGAATTCGTTTAAAGCTCCGCCTCCTTGGGATGGCCAGCCATCCCAAGAAATAGTCAGGGCAAGCTCTAGTGTGATTCTAAACGCGAGTCACGCGAGTCTTTTGGTTTAGTCCGAGAGCGTTACGAAAAATAATTAAGTAAACTTTATTTTATTTTTGTTAAAAATGCCTGGTTATAAGTGAGTTTATTTGAATTATTCTACTAGAAGCGGTGGCGAAAAATCATTATTTAAATTACCCCGCTATCCTGAAAGATATGTATAAATGTAGTTTAATGCATATTCCAGCACACTTATTTCCAAAATTATTGCATATTCTAAAATCGAATGAGCACGAAATTCAATTAAATCTGAAAACTGGCAGATACAATGTTATAGTTAAATCTTTTTTAAATACAACTCATGTTATACAGGGTCCGCCAGAATATTGGCCACATATGGGAAAATGTTTTATTATTATGATCTCGGAACTTTTGTTTTAACCAATCAATTCTGCATGTCTGACAATCTAAAAATGCATTTTAACATTAAAAATGTTTCTGTTTTCCTAGTTAGGGCCTCAAATCGTGAAAAAGTGCATGCTACATTTGCTACATTCATGACGTCATACGCGTGGGAGGTCGTGTTAGTTTGTTTATTTAAACTTAAATTTGATTATAACGTATCGGAATCGGTTCAAATGACTAAGATAATTTGGAACTAACTGAAACTAACCGAAAGTTTATTGAACGACTAACCAAAAGCACCAAAACGGGCTAAAACGTATTGAAACAGATTACAAAATTTAAAGTAAGATAAAACTAATCAAAACGAATCGAATTTTGGCGACTAACCAAAACTAACAGAAAACATTAAATTTGATTATAACGTGTCGGAACCGGTTCAGATAACTAAAATAAATTGGAACTAACTGAAACTAACCGAAAATTAATTGGACCACTAACCAAAACTAACCATAAGCGCTAAAACGGGCAAAACCTATCGGAACCGGTTACAAAAATTAGAGTAAGTTAAATTAACCAAAATGAACCGAATTTTGGCGACTAACGAAAACAAACCACAAATATTAAATTTGATTATAACGTATCGGAACCGGTCCAAGTGACAAAAATAATTTGGAACTAACTGAAAGTAACCGAAATTTGATTGAATGACTAACCAAAACTAACCAATGGTAACTAAAAGCACCAAAACGGGCTAAAACTAATCAAAACAGATTACAAATGTTAAGTTAAAACTAACCTAAATTAACTGAATTTTGGCGACTAACCAAAACTAACCAAACACATTAAAATTGCTTATAAAGTACCGGAACCGGTTCAAACGACTAAAATATATTAAAACTATCTGAACTTTACCGAAAGTTGATTGAACAACTAAACAAAAGTTACCAAAAGCACCAAAACGGACTAAAACGCATCGAAATAGATTATAAATATTGAACTAAGTTCAAACAAACCCAAATTAACCGATTTTTGGTGACTAACCAAAACTAACCAAAAACATAAGAAATGCCCGGTACCGGCTCGGTACCGGTTAAAAAGACTAAAATAAATTGGAACTAACTGAATTTTACCTAAAGTTGATTGAACGACTAACCAAAACTAACCTAAAGTAAGTAAAAGCATCAAATCGGTCTAAAACGTATCGAAATAGATTAAAAATATTAAAATTAATTCAAATTAACCGAATTTTGGAGACTAACCAAAAATAACCAAAAACACTAAAATTGTTTATAACGTATCGGAACTGGTTAAAATGATTCAAATAAATTAAAACTGACTGAAATTAACTGACAGTTGATTGAACGACTAACCAAGACTAACCAAAAGCACCAGAAAGGGCTAAAACATATCGGAACATAATAAAAATAAAAATATTAAGGTAAGTTGAAACTAACTTTAATTAACCGAGTTTTGGCGACTAACTAAAATTAACCAAAATATTAAAATTGGTTATGACCTATCACATCCGGTTCGAATGACTGAAATAAATTAAAACTAACTAAAACTAACCGAAAACTGATTGAATGACTAACCAAAGCTAATCAAAAGTAAGCATAAACACCAAAAAGGGCTAAAGCGTATCGGAGCTGATTAAAGGTATTAATATAATTAACTAACCCAAATTAACCGAATTTTGATGACTAACTAAAATTAACCAAAAACGTTTAAATTCGTTATAACGTATCGGAAGGTCAATCGAACAGGTGCTCAATTGACCAAAAAAATTACAATTGGCTGAAAGTGTCGGAACGTTGATTGAACTAATACAAATTAACCGAATTTTGGTGACTAAACAAAAACACTAAAATTGGGTATAACGTATTAAATTAAATTAAAACTAACTGAAAATTAACCTTTTCTGATGCTTTTGGATATTTTTGGTTAGTTTTGGTTGGTCGTTTAACCAAGTTTCGATTAATTTCAGCTAGTTTTCATTTATTTCAGTCATTTGAACCGGCTCCGTACGTTATTATAAATTTTAGTTTTTTGGTTAGGTTTGGCTAATAATTCAATAAACTCTTGGTTACTTTCAGTTAGTTCCAATTAATTTTCGTCATTTTAACCGGTTGCGATGCGTTATAACTAGTTTTTGGTCAATTTAATTTAGCCGCCAGACTTCGGTTAAATTCAACTTATTTTAATATTTTTAATCTGTGCCAATAGGTTTTAGCCCTTTTGGTGCTTTCGGATACTTTTGGTTAGTTTTGGTTAGTCGTTCAATCAATTTTCGGTTGATTTCTGTTAGTTTTAAATTATTTTAGTCATTTGAACCAGTTCCGATATGTTATAACCAATTTTATTGATTTTGGTTAGTCGCCAATATTCGGTTAATTTGGGTTAGTTTTAACTTACTTTAATATTTCGAATCTGTTCCGATACATTTTAGCCCGTTTTGGTGCTTTTATTTGCTTTTGGTTAGTTATTTAATCAACTTTCGGTTACTTCTACTAGTTCCAATAATTTATATTAGTGGTTTGAAGCGGTTCCGATATGTTTTAATAAAATTTAATGATTTGGTTAGTTTTGGTTAGTCCGTAAAATTTGTCTCGTTTTGGTTAGTTTTAACTTATTTTAATGTTTGTAACCTGTTTTGATACGTTTTAGCCCGTTTTGGTGCTTTTGGGTACTTTTGGTTAGTCGTTCAATCAACATTCGGTTAGTTTTAGTTAGTTCCAATTTACTTTAGTCATTCGAACCTATTCGGATACCTTATGATCAAATTTAAGTTTAAATAAACAAACTAACACGATCTCTCACGAGTATGACGTCATGTGCCAAATGTAGCATGTACTGGGCCGGTTAAGGCTGAAAGTTGCACTATTTCTCGCATTTATATCCACTTGAAAAAATACTACTTATTTATTTTAACTGAACTTTTATTAAAAATTATTTATCAATATTTACAAAGTGGCCAACTGTCGTTGGCGCCAAATACTGGGTCGACGCAGCGACCATATTATTGATTATACTTATTAACTTATTGACTATTCGACGACTACTAATGATCGCGCACCGCGCTCTGGAAGAGACGCAAAGCCTAATCTATAAAATGCACACTTACAAAACGCAACATGTACTATTTCACTATTTGAGGATAACAGAAACATTCTCAATGTTAAAGTAACCTTAAATAGGCATACATTAAAGCGTATTAAGGGAATTTCTGTAAAAAAGTCAGAGCAGCCATAATAACACAAGATTTCCATGACCGCCACTTGGGAAAGAAGAAAGTGAATGGCTATTGCAAAGTTTTATTTTTCCTGAACCAGTCCACCAACAAAACACGTTTTCATTTAATTGGTGCAAACCAACTATTTTAATTTTGAAGAACAATTCTATAATCATACCCAGATTATTTGGTACAGGCCGAGTATAACCGCCACGTCAAGGTTAAAGTTGGCTGACGAGGAATTTGCCGATCTTTTGCATCTGGTGTGGGTTTATCTGGGTCTTAACCTCAAAGTTAAATCTTAATAAACCTCTCCAATCCTTTGCCTTTTTGGTTGTTTTGATTTTGCACAATAAAGCCCTCTAACTGGACTAAACACCAAGCACAATATCCATAATTAACTAGCTTTGAAAACAGTAAAAATTTGAAAATTTGTATGAAGCAAGATGTAAACAAACTTTGTGTTGTGTTTTATTTCATTAAAAATCGATTCGAGAGCATCGATCAGGAGATGGATTCGCTTAATCTTCGAATCAAATGGAAATCTAGAGTGATAATTTTAAAATGTTTGGAATAAGAGGACTGGTTTTTAGAAAAAAAAATAAACACTGTTTTTCACCATCAATAAGTGGCTAGATGTTGAGTTCTAGATATGGTGACACCTGTAGGTGCTTAATTTATTAAAATTAAAACTGTCAATGTATTAAAATTTTGATTAAATTTGTTATTCTAATAAATTTACATTATATTCGTATCTCCCTTCATCTTCAACCCCAAATAGATTGTGATGTTAGCTGACGATATTTTAAGAAGCAAACTTCTTATAAATAATGGCACACCCGGTACATGGCCCTGATTGGCAAAGCAGAAAAAATGAAAAAATCAATTTTTATAGATCGATTATGAAGCAAACGATATTTTA
Organism: Pissodes strobi; assembly: GCA_016904865.1. Lineage (NCBI taxonomy): Eukaryota > Metazoa > Arthropoda > Insecta > Coleoptera > Curculionidae > Pissodes > Pissodes strobi. The sequence goes on from JAEQML010065917.1 coordinate 11,181, forward strand.
GGAAATCGATTGTTTAGGGTCGCGAGCTAGATTTATTTATAAAGATCGACATCCCTACTACGGTATAGAAAATCATGTTTGCTTATTCGATGATTTTCGAACGAGTTCAGAAAGAATCTTCAGAGGAGAACTAATCAGTGGGTATTTGATCAATATCTGCACAGACAGGATGTCTTTGTTCCACTCATACTATTTTCCATCGTTAATCGTTTCGTCAGTTGATGTTGAAAAAATGTATATATCGTTTAAATGAAATTACACCACGACAAACATTTATTTAATGTTAAATTATTATAAATAACTATTTAAGAATCGTTATAAAAATGATTATAAATATGTACAATATTAGCCCTAATTAAAATCGTCTTGCCTCTTTCTTGTTTTGGGAATTTTCCATCCCCGGATTTTTCCGAACTATCGTCTGGCTTCTGATTTGTGCCTGCTGATACATTTGGTACCGAAACATTGGAAGAACTTTTTGAGGTAGATTGTATTGCTGCGGTAGCTTCCTTGGTATCGGGTTCTTTAAATTCTTTTTGAACAGATTCGGTATAGCTCTTATCTTTTATTATAAATTCTCCTTGTGATGGCCGAGTTTCAACCCGGCTTCCTGTAGTCTCCACGATAATTTGTCCTACGTCAAATTCTTGATCAACATCGTCGTCGAGAAGTGCAGTAATTTCGGCTTGTTCCATTATCGTGTCCAGATCGTGGCCAACATTGTTAGTTAAGTTTATTTGTAGCTCAGACATGGCTACAGGAATAATCATATCCTCATTCTCATCAACACGATTCAGTACCTTATTTTTGTAGCACAACGGACCTGGTTTTATAAATCTCACTTTCTTCCTGGGAGTTCGTCTCGAACTCTCTTCATGAAGATCTACCAGCGTGGAATTTGCCTTTTCATTGTTTGTTATAGGTTTTGCAAAATAACGATAACTTCTTGGCGGTTTAGAAATGCCAGGTTTGGCTTGGGAGCTTACCATAGATGGATTTCTAATAGTTATACTGGATTCGGAGTATTCTTGGGATACTAGGGGATCTTTGGCCGTTTCAAAACTCAACCGACTTAATAGAACTATGGGCAATTTTGATGATTTTTCGGTCTGAGTTGATGAATCACATGTTTTTCTGCGTCGTACCATTTTGCCCTGTCAGTAATGTGTCAGTCTTTGTTGCATCGTAGTCAAGGCGATTTAAGTATCGCTTCAGGTGGACTGGCTTCTGGTGTCATATAAATACATTCGATTTTTAAGCATTTTTGAGTTCGATGGAACCATAATATTAATTAGAGAAGAGTAATGCAAAAAGGCAGATAAAGCACTTTTTTCGTAAAATAAATTAAAAATAAAAATTTAAATTTAACGTACACTTCTTGGTGATAAACATAATTCCAGTACATTTTATCCTAAGGTATAGTCGCAGAAGGCTAATATAACAGGTAAACCTCAAATGAAACTTGTTTTGCCCTTTAAAATGATAATATATTTCCGGCGCAAACGTCAACATGACACTTTTCCTAAATTATAATTGTAGGTTATCTGCTGCTACTGCTTCTTGGTTGTGGGGTGTGGGGTTGAAGCAAACCCATTTGTCCAGTTCACAGGGTATAAACTTGATTATAGGTTGAAGGGGGGGATGTTGGTGGGTTTCGCGCATAGCGCATTCGCCCAGTAAGGCCTCCGTCCGGGCTTAGCTAGAGCCTGGGCAACCCTCCCAGATAGGTTACACGCTTATTGACTATATTTTTAGACCCTTCAAGGTTTCGAGCATGCGCTCTCTTGAAGGCCCCGACTGTCACAAACAAATCTAAAATGTTAGCTGTAAGCTGAATCTTTGCAGGCACAGACAGAAATGATTCCACGGGAAATCCGGTTCTCCCTGGCTCGGCGTGAATGCGTATTTCTTCTGGCTAGGACACCTGATTCTTCCTCGGGGAGAAACACCGGTCACTGAACGTTTGCCAGGTATTCACCCAATGCCGATAAAGAAGCCGATACACAACGCGTATTGACTCGACCGAAGACGAAACGGAAGTCTGATTATAGGTACTGTTCTATTCTAATTATAATGGCTTCTTGAAGATTACAATTATCCAGCATTTTATAGAGGATGATTTAAAATGATTACTAACGTTATTTTAAGACGAAAACTTCTTATAAGTATAGTGATCCTTAATGACTTCGTTACAAAGGTGCAAGGTCTTGAATATCAAAAAAAAAAATAATAATAATACTGTCAAAGAGGAATTTGGGCGCTTCTCAGATGCGTGCTGCTGAGTGGGATTACTGGCGGCGTTCGTCCTTGAGCTGGGGGTTGTATATCAGATGGAATAATGACTCGCTTAATTCGAAACATACGTATACTGGTCTTCAGATACAGGAAGGTATGTATTTAGAATGAAAACTATGACTGAATACAATTTAACAGAATGGCGTAAAACGCATGACCATTCGCTGAGGACTGACTGGACTCGACCTATTCGGCTCCCTTGAGTTTACTTTTAGTTAAAAATTCTCTCTGTCATTTCAATTTTTTCTCACCCGGTATTAATTATTATTTAAAATCATACAGCATATTTTTATTAAGTGGTGCCTGAAACATATGCAAGTATCATATTATTTTTTAGTTGGTCTGCCGTGTATGTTTAGCCGAAATTGAACATTGCTGTAAATATTATTAAAAAACATATTGGTGTTAAAACAATCGAGAAGTATTTTTTTATATCTTGCATTTTGCCTGACTCAGTATCCCATTATATACTGTGTCCTATATATTTCTAATCATTTGTAAAAAAAAATTTTCCTGTGGTCGTATTTTTCTTTGTATCCTATAATTTAAAGTGTACATGATAGAAGTGCCCTGCCGTAAGTAAAAAAAATATTTTGTATAATCCCTTAAAAAATTTCCCTTGTTAATTGACTATCTCGTTTTTACACCCGCTTTCTTTCTGTTAAAGAGAGAAGATTTGTTCGTGCATACCGTAGAGAAGTCAGGCATGCACTCCCGGAAGTTCCTGCGGTAAGTACTCACATTTCTTCTTTTTTTTTCGAACCGTTTCCCCCTCAATATGTTTCTCCTTTCTGTTTGTAGTGCTTCGAGTTTTCCATTATGTATTTCCGGGTGGTCCGGGATCAGGCGTGGCCCCCGGACATTCCGGCAGGGCACCAGCTCATTTATGATGGGGTCATTAAAGACCGGATTGTTTACCTGACCGGCGTAGCTCGCCTTCGGCGGCCTATCCTACATGTTTATGTTTAACTTATTATCTATATTTATTTTACACTAATTATTTCCATTATATTTATTATTATTTTTTTCCCTCTGTATATTATTCCCATATATATATATATTTATTTTACACTGTTCATTGGTTTTTTATTTTTAACTTATAATATTGCCGGCTGATATGTCCATAAATTATAATACGCTTAAAATTATATTCAAATTATCTGAATTATATTTAGGTATTAGCATGTCCTAGCTTATGTTAAAATTACGTATACCTACAAGGACATATTTATATTTCAACTATTGTCAGCGAATTCCAAGTCGATGGCTTGCTTGTTTATTTTTTGAAACGTACATCGTAACTCTCCGTCGGCGTTTTGGATTTTGTTTCTATTAAACATAATAACAAAAATTAGCACGTAAACTTGGTCTGCCTTGAGAAATATTGCCGACTATTTGTGATGATATAACATTGATATGTTTATTACGTTGATCGTAAACATTGCCGGGATAGAACAACACTAATAACAGTGGACATTTAATAAATATGTGGATTATTTACACCGACATCCATTATATTGCTTTAACCGATGATATTATTTGTATATTAATATTTTTAATTTGTATCATCAGAGTCGGTGCATTCTCTAAGAAGGCCAATGCTTGTTTTTCGGTGTAAATTATCTCACATAAATTACAAGTTTTTCGCTTATATTTTACTTATCGTTAATAATAGGTGCCTTATGTTATTTCCTTATCTTAATCCATATTATATACTCCCTTATTTGGCTTTTCTCTAATTTACGTGGTGTAACTATCTCTATGCATCGTATCAATCGATATTTCTGTGATGTATTTTCTCTCATGTTTGCTCTTATTTATAACTTTTAACTTATTTTCCTTTGTCTCTATTACTACTCTAGTTTACTATGTCTATTTTTCCTTAATTAACTTTATATATACATCTATACATATGCATCCCTATGTAGATTCCAATTTCATCTCCTAGGTTGACAAGTTGCCCCAGTGTCTTATGATCTTCCCTATAAGGTATTTCCCTTCGACAGTTGGCTACAACATTCCCTATGTGACCTCTATATAATTTTACTTTCTAGTTTCTCTTTTTAATGTAGTTCAATATTATAATTCTCGTACTCTCAATACTATATACATCTTTGATTCCTCTTATAATTAAATGCCTATGTGTTTTTCCCAAAATGGTACTATCGTCAAACACTTGCATTTAAAATTATAACTTGTGCTTTTCTAATGCATCCGTCTTTTTTACAATGATTTCCCAAATGTGGTACCCGTCATTAACACTTGCATTGAAAATTATAACTTCTCTAATTTATATAAATATACCTCCATTTTTCTCTATATGAACCTTCTTTCTCTTTGGACGCCTACATGTTTGCCTTATGATTTTCTCTATTTTCTCAGATACTGATGATCAACATTCGCGAAATTCTGCCCGCAGAAAATATTCACTCCCTCTGGAGGATGTGTGATGAACAATTCGAAGTCTCCAATCTCTGAAATCTCCATAAAGTTGATTGATGGTATCCTAAATCTGCAGAGAAGCTGGTACAGAAATTAACCGTGTGGATCCCAATGGCCATGAATTTTGCTTGGAGATTTATTTAATTCCGACGAAAGAAAAAAAAAATTTTTTGACTGACCCTGTATGTCAGCAATTAAAACAGCGCTTGTCAAAAATGGCTTAAAAAGAAAATGAAGATATATACTTATGTGTCCGGGAGTCAGAATGGCGTTACTTGTAGAAAGGTAGAAAAGGCCCTTCCATCATGTGACTTCACTGCATCTGAACCGCCTCCGGGGTTAGGAGTCTGAACGGCTGCCTCCAAAAAACGTCACTGCGGATCCGAACGGCACCTCCAAAGGATATCTCCTCGGCGAATCCATGGTCCTCGGTCCGATGTACGGGGATCAAACGGCTGCCTCCGGGTCAAGACTGGAACAGACGGTGCTTCTGCTACTTGGTACTCGGGCTCAAAAACGGCGTCCTCCACCACGTGTCAACGAAGCTTCTAGAAGGGACCGGACTCGATCTAGTGCGTTTCCTTGAAATACTTTGCTAGTAACCTTGGAATGTATTTTACTTTTATTTTAGATTTTTAGGAGGCGTTTTAATTCGTTTAAGTTATATTGGTATGCTTTAATTAGGTTTAACTTTTATCTATGGTTCACTTTACTTTTTACTTTACTTTTTCACTGACGTAACTTTAGGGGAGGTTTGATCTTGGTTCCCAGAGAAGCGTTTGGCCTTAATTAAAAGGGAACTACTTAACCAGCTAGTCAAGATCGGGAGGGTTTGAGCTTATTATAGGAGGAGCGTTTTGCCTTAATTAAAAGGGAACTACTCAACCAGATAAGTTGTCGTCTACTTGATTTGCCCGACCTTTTATACTAAATTTTGTTGATATTTGACTGATTGTTTTTAAAACATGTTTAGAAAATACTCATAATATTTGATCCTTCAGTCTCAAGTATCAAGTGCAAACTCTAGACTGAGTGTTCTCTAGTTAATACGCTTTCTAGTTTACAATACTTTATCGTTAAGGGAGAGTTTGAGTTAGTTTAGTTAGTTAGCGCATTTATTTGGTTAGGTTCGGTCAGTGAGGAGACGAGCGTGCGTGGTTTGGTTTTAGGTTAATTTTGGTTAGTTTCGATTAGTTAGCGCGCTCGTTCGGATTAATGAATAAATATGATCAATACATATACTTATCTATTAAGCTAAAGTGTCAAATCAAATAGCTGCCAAATTGACAACATTCATCTCTTTAAAAAGAGTCCTACCTATTATTTATTTATTTATATATTGACGGATAATGTCTATTTACAAAGTGAATTCTTAAATTACACTAGAGCCTATACAATCTCAAATCTACAGAGAAAAACTGAAAAAGAAAAAGAAAGAAAAATATAAATATAATAAGAAGCCAAATGTTACTAATTGAGATACTCAGAGTTGTATAATTGCGTTAACTGCCTAAGAAACAGCCTCTGACTGCAGAAGAAGTCCAGATGCATACACCGGTTAACATCTATTACAGAACTACAAAAGTTTGGTCTAGAAGCAGCATGCAAGCCAACCTCAGCTAGCAGGCATGGGCAATCCACCAGTGAACTGAACACCCTGAAGAGGAGGTGAAGGTCCCTGAGCGTTCTTTTTGCAGCCAATGGCAAAAAGTTAAGCCTACGTCACAAATGATCATAGTGAAACTTGTCATTGTTGAAGAATCTGTAATTTATATAATGCAAAAATTTCCTTTGTATACGCTCAATCCTGTTGATATGGTTAGAGTAAGGAGGATTTCAAACTGAAGAGGCTTACTCTAAGTGTGGTCTAACCGGACTGCATTAAAGAATTTTGAGAGAAATAACAAAGGAGAAATCCGTTTAATTTCGTTTAATGAATCCCAACATCTTCATCCACTTGCTTGCAACATTAGCCATGTGTAGTATAACATACCCGGGTGTGTTCAACATTATTGAATGAGATAAGTTGTGCTTTGTCTTTATTTGGCCAATCAGCGTCATAATAGATTTAAAAAAAAATAGATTAAAAAGAAGACCAATACCTACGTTGTGTTATTATTATATCTTGCACAATTTTACTTACTCAGAATGCGTTCGACGATGACAAAATTACGAACATTTGAGGGAAAGGTGCGTCATGTAAATTAAAACACAGATCCCTAGTACACCAAATTTGTTAGAGAAATCGTGCCAAATTTTTAGAGAAAAACGTGCTGGACTCAACCTGGAATTCACGAGGGGAGAGAGTACGACAGAGAAACCCTCGATTTAAATTTCTAACCGAATTATAACATTTATTAGTATAATAAAAATTAAATTACTGTCTCCCGTGCCACAATTCGTAGCTCCACACTTGTAACAATACATTTCAAACTGAAGGGGTTGTTGTTAGTTAGCTAGACGCCGCTGGAAGGTACTGAGGTCCTGGATTACGGAGGCTAACCAGCTATTTAGTTGCAATTTGGGCCAATATCTCTAGAATGATCATTACATTTATAACTCCTGTCAGGGTAGGAAATGGTTAGTAGATTCATCAAGGCCCTTTCGTATAGTCTCAGTCATACTAAAATTAAAATCCCAGCACGAAAAGACAGCAAATAATACATTTTCTGTTTTCATTTAAAGCAGTGTTATTCACAGCATAAAACGATTTCATATTTAATAATGTTAACATGTTATGCCATCAAATATGAATTATCCATGAGAGTAAAAGAAATACTTGTGCAAATTATGTTAATAACAATATTATAAGTTTCATTTTACTGACCTGTAAAGACATGTTAAAACTTTGAAGCCAAACAATTCACCAAAAATAAACCGTACACTGCGCCGGCTTTTGACTATCTATCTCCGTTCTCGAGCGATAAGCTTTTGGATCTCTTCAAAAAAAAACCTGCAAAACCCGACTTCAAATTATGACTTGTTTTTCTCTTTTTCTTTCTTTACATGTATATAGGGTGTCTCAAAACGGAATGTATCAGGTCTAATGAAATAATATTTTAAATAGGCGGGTTACCTCAAGGCGGAATTTAGAAGACCTGAAACAAGAAGGGGAATCATTTATGAAATAATTGAAAGAGTAGCCCAAAGAACCCCGAATGGGACAGAGGTTTCATGGAAAGAGAAACTGATTCGAGTTTGCATCGTGAACTCTGTCGAATGTCCTGAAAAAATCTGTATACATAGAATGAACCTCAACAACCCTCTCCAAGGTCCCAAACACGTAACGAAAATAAGCAGCAAGAATATTGAGCTCAATGCTTCTACCTAAACAGAAGCCAAACTGCAAGCTAATGATATCAAGGGGCAACATCGAACTCAGATATCTAGTTACAAGATTCTCGAAAACCTTAGCTATTGAAAATACTTTTCATTAGAAATGTAGAACCCACCGTAAATGACAATCCAAAATTTTGTTATAACAGTTATATTGAAGAATATCAAATCGTCATCAAACAGGAGGAACTTAGAAGACCTGAAACAAGAAGGGGCATCATTTATGATATAATTGAAAAAGTAGTCCAATGTGAGATCCCTAGAGGACCCCGAATGGGACAGAGGTTTCATGGAACGAGAAACTGATTCGAATTTGCATAATAATGTCGCACTGGGAACTCTGTCAAGTGTCTTGAAAAAATCTATATAAATAGAATGAAGCTCCACAACCCTCTCCAAGGTCCCAAACACGTAACGAAAATAAGCGGATTGAGGCTCAATGCTTCTACCCAAGCGGAAGCCAAGCTGCTCGCTAATGATATCAAGGAACAACATCGAACTCAGATATCTAGTTACAAGATTCTTGAAAACCTTAGCTATTGAAAATACTCTTAATCAGAACACTTGCATGATATAAGGCACATTCTAGCCAAGTTAACAACATTAATTCTGGATAATGCATACAAGCCAACTTCAGCGAGCAGAAGTGCGTTCTTCTTGAAAATAATGGTAAAAGGTTAAACCTACGGCACAGAGGATCATAGTGAAACTCGTCATTATTGAAGAATTTGTAGTCTATATAATGCAGAATTTTCCTTTCTCAATCCTGTTGATATGGTTAGAGTAATGAAGGTTCAAAACTGAGGAGGCATAGTCTAAATGTGGTCTAATCAGACTACGATAAAGAGCTTTGAGAAAAAGATTAGAATTTCGTTTAATGAATCCCAACATCTTCATCCACTTGCTTGCAATATTAGTCATGCGTTCAACAAATAATAGCTCCGCGTTACGAACAACACCAAGATCCCTGATAGATAGACTCAACTGGTGGCAGGAACCCACCGTCATTGGCATAATCCAAAATTGTGCTCAAACGCAATCTAGAAAAACTCATAAGCTTGCGTTTAGATGTATTGATTTCTATTCCACTATAGTGGCACCACACTACAAATCTGTTAAGGTCCTCCTGAAATGCCAGACAGTCATTAGGAGTAACAATTATATTGGAGAATATCAAATCGTCAGCAAACAGGAGGAAGAAGACCTGAAACAAG
>MU194110.1:0-13127 GCA_016904865.1 Pissodes strobi
ATCCTTACAACTTTTGTATTTAACATTTTTTTATACGAGGGCAAATAAAAAAGTTAAAGGGGGGTTACATTTATAACCGGACACCCTGTACATAAGGAGTGTACCAATGCATGGTAAGCAGTCCGACAGACATCCAAGTCCACTGTCCGTACCAGATTTCTCAACACAAAAATTGAAGAGCTGATCCTTTTAGATATTACATCCACGTGGCTTCCGAAGGTCATTTTAGAATCCAGAGTGATACCCAGAAATTTTACCTCGTGATTAACTTCCTCAATGTCATAAGATCTAAGAGAGAGCACCATGTTTTTGGTCTCGTTACGATTAAGATTAAGTTTGATAGCTGTAAATCAGTCACCTACACTTTCAATGGATGCATTTCTATCCTCAACAAGAGTGATGAGATCTCTTTCTCTTAATAAAAAACTTGTGTCATCTGCGTATAGAGTTAGGACACAATTTGGTAAAGCAGAACTGATGTCGTTCACATATATCAGAAAGAGTAGTGGTCCCAATATGGACAGACCCCTGAGGAACCCCATGCAATACCGTCCTCTCCTCCGAGAGCTCGCCCTGAAAGCATGTTACCTGCCTCCTTTCATAAAGATAATCTTGAATCAAACGGCAGCTGTTGGCAGATAGGCCATCAAATTTGGGTTTTTGGAGCAGAATATCGTGAGAGACACAGTCGAAGGCCTTGGAGAGGTCACAGAAGGTCGCGCTCACATGCTCGCCCCTCTCAAAACCCTCAACTATGCCCTCACACACCCTGTTTAAGGCCATTGTGGTAGATCTGCCCCGCCTAAAACCAAACTGTTCATTTGATAGCAATCCCCCAGACTCAAAATAATCCCCCAGCCGTCTTATCAGAATCGCTTCAAATATCTTTGAGAATATAGGTATAAGCGAGATTGGCCTATAGTTGATTGCCAGGTTTGCATTACCGTTTTTTAGGATTGGTACAGTTCTGCTCAATTTAAATTGGTAAGGGTATATTCCTAGTGTAATGCATTTATTGAATAATTTAGTCAGAGGACCAATCAAAACATTTTTAAGTTACTTTATTAGAATGGTGTTAAAGTTGTATATATCTTTGCTGTGTTTACTTTTTAAGTGATCGATAGCCCATCTAACATCATTAGGAGTTACACTTGACAAAAGTTTCCTGGCGATGCGCAGAGTGCGACTGAGCTAGATATGCCTCGAAAGGGGCATTGGCCTGCGGAAGAGCATCCACCAGTTGGCCAGCGATTTCCACAAAAAATGTGTTCAGGGAGTCCGGGCTGATGTTGGCAGAAACAGGGGCCCTGGACCTACTATTGCTATTGATGACATCCCAAGCTGCCCTAGCTGGATTATCTGCACTCCTGATATACTGAGTGTTTGCCCTTCGCTCCCGGCCCAGTTCCTCCAGGCCTCGAAGCTCGATCCTCATCGCCCTCAGCCCATCATCAAACCAACTCACAGTGCAACCCGACTGTGCTACAGCCTTTTTTTACCTTTGGGAAAGCCAAAATATAAGAGTCAATAGTAGCCTCCATAAAAAGCTCACAGATCTCCTCAAGAGGCTTCTCCGAATCCAAGAATTGCCAGTTATAGTGTTCAAGAATGTTATAAAGTTGAAAAGTGCCCAAATGAGTTATTGGTCTATGTAGTAGAGAGACTTGATTTTTAGGAATACAGAATTTTGTTTGACTATTTAAATTAAGGTTCATGTTTATGGTACAATGGTCAGATAAATAGGGGTCGAAAACTTCAGTAGTACAAGTTTTTTTCTCAAAATTAATAAGAACATTGTCAATGCAGTGGTTCAATCTAGTATTCTCAGAAACTTGCTGGGAAAAATTAAAGGAACGTAACAAATCAAGAAAATCACGCTTATAGACATAATCCCTCTCAAAATGAATGTTAAAATCTCCATTTATAACGACAAATTTATCTTTTCTACAGACTAACTCTAAAATTTTTGTAAAAATATCTAAAAACAAGCTAAAATTACCATTTGGTGGACGATACACAGTAACTAAAATCAAATTCTTCTCCGGGACTTCCAAACCCCAAGCCTCGCAGTGGCCCTCTATGGATGACCGTTTTATTTCTTCTAGATCGGTAACTTTCTCTTCCTGCTTGTGTAGGATTACAGCTCCTCCATGTCTGATCCGGTTGCGGCAGTAGCCGGCTCCGCCTTTAAAGCCAAGAATTCCCAGGTTTTCTATTTCGTATTCCAGTAAGCAGGGTTCTGTAAAACATAGTGCAGAGTAGTTTATATGTGCATCTTGTAAATATGCTTCAATCTCTCCTATTTTATTTCGAAGGGACCATATATTTATGTACAGAATGCTAAAATTTCATGGTACCTTTTCATCAACATTTATAAAAATAATTCCGGCATTTTCTAGGAAATCCTTATGTTTGGCAAAGATGAATCTTTTAATGCCAACTCCACGAGGCCAGAAACTTGGCTCGTACATTTCATCCTTCAAATCAAAGGGTGCTGTAACTACAAAACGTTTCAACTGACCAGATTCCTTTGGAAGCTCTTTTACCCACAGTTTTTTTATCCATGAAGTTTTGCTTCTTCTTGATGTTCAAGTACCATGTCTTCTGTTGACTGGGGATTCACTCGATTGATATATAGCCAGACCCTTTTCTCTTGTCCCGTAAACGCATTATCATGGTTTTCCGCGGAGATTTCGGCATTTCCCAGTCTTTTAGTTCGTCGCCTTTGTCCACGTTGAAAATGAAAGTCATTGCCGATTGCATGATTGGATAATAAGGATATATAAATAAGGATATACAATGAATTGCTGAAAGTCGTAATGTCAGTTTCCGAATCTGTATCCTTGTGTCAATAGATTCGCATTAGAAAAGCTGCATAGTTTTATTGGCAGTATATTACGAGGCATAATTTAATGTGTTTAATCGAAGTTTTTAATTTCTTTTGGCAATATAATTTAACCTACAATGTAATTGGCACAGTCGGTAAGATTTCCCCAACAATACATTAAAGTGTAGTGATGTTTGGAAAGCTCTTAAAAAAATTGGTTATTTTCAAACCTTCGACGCGAAAATCTAGAAAAAAAGTGCATGGAAAAAAAACTGTATATTCCCTCACGGTGCAAGATTTATGAGACCACAGAGAGTTGGAGCACTTTGAAATATTGGAAACCATAGCCTAGCAGAAGGCTTAACTAGTGCAGAACAAACGAAAAAGCAACGAGAAAGAAGGTAGATAATTCCAAAACTATTATTTAATTTGTTTTAACAAACCATTTATACTTTTTTGAAAGAGTTATTCTCTTTTGTTTGTAGAAGTTCCCCACTGCTCCTACCGACGGTAGTTGAAGACCTTGAGATAGTAGCTGTTCTGTTCCACTGTCTTCGGTTCCAGACAACCCACCTCCCGACTCGAATCCTGATGTCTTTGACGGAAGCGAGGACGGAGACGCCCAGCCCACCGATCCAACCTAGGGGCACTACCTCATCCGCAGGAGGACCCTTTTGAGCCAATTATTTTTCTTTGTTCGTCTCTCCTGTTATCTGTCGCAGGTATTCAAATTCGCAGTGAGGCCCCAGCGCCGACAGCCCAGGTCCATTCGCCGACCTAAACCAGCTTATCCCGCCGGCGTGAGAGACGTCAGAAACAGACCAGAATCCAAACTTATTGGTGCAAACATCCCAGTAGATGCGTCCGCAGTGGACTGATGGGACCAACAGCGGGTGTTCCTCCGTCCCGGGAGGCTATAAAGCCTTTTTGGAAATGAATCTTCCAGGCTCGAAGCTACGTTGATCCAAAAGAATGCTAACACTTCCCAGCCTGACGCCTACCGCTCGATTTCGGTTTCTTCAATTCCTATAAGACAAATCAATTTGGTAGTCGCAAGTCGGATTAACAGGTTATTCAAGTTCGATGAGCGCTAGCATGCATTTCGCCCAACGGACGGATGTGCCGAAAACACCACTATCGTGCAAATTATCAGGGATGATGCCGAGCGATTCTCCTCGTATAGCCTGGTAATTTTAGACGTCAGCAAAGTATTCGACTCCGTGTCATACCCCGCCATCGAGAGGATTCTTTTGGATTATGGTTTTCATCAATTGGAGTACTATAAGACCTCAACCACGATCTTAAAGACGCCCACCTGGACTCTATCTTATCTGCATACTCTTGCGGACAATTTTCAACCTAGTAATAAATCGCCTATTTCTATCTCTTCCTTGCTAACAGTCTGATTTTTTCTGTTTCTAGTCCAACGGGTCTCTAGCTCCCCTAGGACGATACCAGCTCGTATCTGTCTTGGGTAGGACTTTCCTTAAATTCATTAAATTTCCGTACCCTAACAATAAAGGGTCAACCGAAACAAAGGCCCAATATAGTAGAAAATCAAATAAATTTTTCATCAATCCGAGACCTGTTCTGATAATCGGCAGGGGTGATACCTGGATTTACCTTGGAGTGGAATTGAAATTGTCACTAGCAGCCAATCTTCTTTCCCGTCTACAACGACTAACCAATACCTCACTTAAGTCACACTCCGTACCATCTTTGTTCCATAGTTTTATCACAAACTCTTTTTAGGCAACAAGGCTGATAGGATGGTGCGTTCCCCTCCGACCATGGCTTGCTCTTCCATCGGACTGCCCATTGGCCTATATCCATGCGGCGGCGGTGGTGGGTGACGGCGGACTCGCAATCCCGTCACTCCGATGGCTATGGGCCGCTCCTTTTGTTTCAATTTAATACTTCTCTAAGGGAACTATGCTGGCAAACATATACTTTTCGATATTTAATACTCTGTGGTCGGTATAAACAATTAATTCTTAAATCATTTATGACCACCAAAGTGGGGGTGGTAATTAACTTAATAATTAACCAATTTAATTAGTCGACTGTATTAAAATAGGGTGGTGGGGGTTTTATTCATAAGGTGTGAATTGAAACATGTATTCTAGATATTATGTTATGTGTTATATCATTTTAAAATAATTACATTGTACGTAAAGGTGTAGTTCAACACTTTTTAATTTTTTAGTTTTGAAGAACTGTTGTTCTCTTTTTAATTTGTTTAAAGTGTCAAATTTTATATTATTATTGATAATATCACCATGATTTGTTTTGCTGATTTAAGAACACATGGCACCATATCCTTTGTTTTTATTTCAGCTGATGATGGCACAAACCCGTGCTGAAACGTTGGCGTTGTAAAAAACAACCAATTATTATTAAAAGTGTCCAAAGAAGCTGAATCTTGTTTCATTGAATTAAATGAGTGGACGAAAAACACTTTTTCTATAATACAGTTGGCCTACACTTTGACATGGGCTTTTTCGAAGATTTATTTGTCCGGTATGGAAGGAATGCCGTGCAGTCCTTAAAAAATTGGTCTAGTTCATCGCAGAAACTAGCTTCCCTGAAAAGCCAGAGGATATTCCTTCTCAGTTGCCGTAGCAAAGGTATCGTACCAGACCATCTCAACAATAATTTTAACTGTACATTTTCTGGTCTGTCATCACAACTCCCGTATATAAATAAAATACAGAAAGCTATATTGAGCTTTAACAAGAAAATACTAAATTTGGAAATTAAAATTATAATATTTCAGATAAACAAATTAATTTCAGATATTAATTTATATAAATCTACTGCCTCACTACTTCTACCAAATAATATTGTTGTGTCATTTTCTAACACTGTTGACATAAAGCACAATCGAGTTTTTCTTGACTGTAGGGATATACACTTGAGAAAGCTGGACAACTTAAAACATAATCAATCAGAGGTTTCTTTGATGAATAAATCAATTAATAATAATTGGATAGTGAACACCACCAACGTTCACATTCCTGAAAATGTTCAGAATGTCTTAAAACTACGTCCGAAGTTTACTTTAGAACCAAACTATAAAGAAATACCTACGTTTAAACTATTAGCAGATATTGAGTTTTGTATTGAGAATAACCCGGAAATTATTGACAAAGTTTCTTGTCATCTTTAAACCACTAATATTATTACAAACCATTTACAACAAATTAAAAATAACAAATTTTCAAAACAAAATTTTATAATTAAAAAAGACTTTTCTGCAACGAAACATTTTTTAAAAAATCATCAAAATATTTTAGTAGTTATTTCTGATAAGGGTAACGTTACAACCATTTTAGAAAAACCCGAATATGAAAGAAAAATGTTAGATTTAATTATTGATGAAAGAACGTATTCAAAGCTACCCAGGGATCCTACTAATAAAATCCAAACAAAAAATAACGCTCTAATTAATACCCTAAAAAATAGTGGCTACATTGATGAACAAACGTCGAAATCATTAAAGACCAATAAGGCGGTTTCCCCTCGTATATAGGTACGGACTACCAAAACTTCATAAAAACAACATAGGAAGACCGATTGTGTCATGTATAAATAGTCCTTGTTATAGGTTGTCTAGATTTCTCAATGATATCCTAAAAAATCTTATCCCTGAATTTCGTTTTAATGTTAAAAATTCGTTTAAAGTGGAAAATAGTTTGAGAGATTTTCAGATTCCACAGGACCACTCTTTCGTATCTCTTCCCAAATACAATCAAAGACCACCTACAAATTAATTGCCTGATAACAGTGGTACACTAACACAACCACAAGATAACAAAAAATATTTTAAGACCCCATATCTAAAAAATCTTTCAGAACCATTGTCAAAAAAAATGACCACAAACAGTTGTAAAATTGCCTTTTATAACGCAAATAGGACTGGCAATATTTTTTCCAAAACTAAAGACCCTCTTGACACTATGGATCGAAACAATGTGATATATAAAGTTCCGTGTGGTGGTTGTCAAGCTTGTTATATAGGTCACACGTCTCAATTATTAGGTAAACGTTTATCACAACACAAAGAGATTGCAATATCACACATTTAGATAACCCAAAAACAGTGCTTTGGAGATGGCATATATTCAGGAAAATAAAAATACAGTAAATTTGAATACGGACGTACAAAACTTAAACAAAGTATACCATAATATAATAATGAACTTAACGTAAATTGTTGAAAGCCCCCTATATATAATAACGATAGTTCCTTCCCTTCCTCGTATGCATGAAATTATTTATTAGATATAAATTATTAAATTCAACACATCTTTCATTCTACCTTGACTTGGCACAAGAGAGTGGTCCCTCTACGTTTGTTTTTGTTTTCGTCGTTATTGGGTTTTTACGGTGTTGAACACTGTATTCCAATATGTTTTTCAATAATAATTGTATCAAACTAGATTACTAGGTGAGTACTTTTCACTTTTTACTATTAACACTACACAAGTTTACATTTTAATATGTTTTTCTGTCAATTTATTGTTTGTTTTATTTTTTTAAATAATTAGATTGTACGTAAAAGTGAAGTTCAACACTTTTTAATTTTTTAGTTTTGAAGAAGTGTTGTTCTCTTTTTAATTTGTTTAAAGTGTTAAATTTTATATTATTATTGATAATATCACAATGATTTGTTTTGCTGATTTAAGAACACATGGCACCATATCCTTTGTTTTTATGTTAGCCCTGATGATGGCACAAACCCGTGCCGAAACGTTGGCGTTGCAAAAAACAACCAATTATTAATAAAGCTGTCCAAAGAAGCTGAATCTTGTTTCATTGAATATTATGTACTTGAATAATGCAAGAATTAATATGCATTAAATATGATAAATATATACAATAATTTTTAACTACTTTCAAGCACTCATACTTTCACACATAAAACTAAATAGGTACTATACATACGGATAACTATTATTAAATGTCTAACTAAACTTCTTGATTATTTAGGTCTAAAATGAACTAGATAATTCCTTTCTTTACTGAATTTAATTAACGTTCTTTTTCAACTTACTGCCTTTCCGTTCACACAATATACCTTGTACTTTCCGTATTCTTCGATTCTCTCACTCTCAATTTAACTTTGTGAAGGATATAGATAAGACTTCGAACAGTTCATTCGAATCTCGAATACCTGAATGGATTTGTCTACTACCAATTTCCATCGGCCATTTTACCCTCTTCTATCTTCAACATGAGACGCTACGATTTGTATTGTCTCCAGAAAATGCGTTCTTTATCTGAGTTTGGGTCAAGAGAACAGAGTACAGCAAATACTTTCTAAATATCTGTGCAAACCAATGAGAAAAACTATTAAATATCTTGGCGTCAGCCAGAGCTACGACTGAGTAGATGTCCTTGGCGCCAAATACATGCAGAGCGATGACTGGATCGATGCATCACGGTTGAGTGTTTGTCAGGCACTTTATTACTTCTTTCTTCGACTAAAACTTAAATTTTGAGAGAATTAACTAAACATCTTGGCGTCAAACAGGGCAGCGACGGGGGCTGATGTTTTTGGTGCCAAACTCAAACAGAGCGGTGACCGGACCATTGTTTCACGGGTGAGTGTTTGTATGGCACTAAAATCTAATTTTTCCTACGGGCGCAGACAGGGAGATTAGAGCGGGAATTTGCACGGAGGCAGATGCATTTGAGAGGGTAGAAACATGTTCTTTCTTTACTTGACATATTGTTGTTTACACAACATTGACAGATAACGGCGGCGCGTCGGGAGGGCAAGGGGGGGCCGGGCCCCCCACTTTTTTGACTTCAACTTCGCTTTTATGATCAGACAAAGCGTAGTAGAAATAACAACCAGGCATTTTGTAAGTATTTTTTAAGTTGAGATATATGCTTTTGAAGTATGTTTTTACTTTTGTCGTGTTGTCTTAAACACTCACACTCAATTTTGTGTTTATAAATATAAGACTCAGTATCCCTATAGTTAATATCCCGATATCCCTATGTTTTGTTTTCGTATGTTGTTAATATCGTAATAAAAAAAAACTTTGTTTACTTATTTTTGTGTTTTGTGCGCCACAAATGTTTCAGGTGGGCGCCATAAATTGGTCACAAGGGGCCCCACGAGCTTTTTGTTTTTCTAACGATGTTAACGACTTTTAAGTGAAAATTGGGCGTGGCACCACAAAAATTTTCCGCCTCAGGCGTATAGGCCCCCCTCACCCATCGCCTTTTCGAGGGCATGCAACACTTTTACAAGTTTTTATCCCCTACCCCCCTACCCCCCTTCTGCCCCTGGAGAACATCCTGGCTACGCCCATTGGGGGAGACTTCGCTTGCATTTCTTCTTATTCTCCTTTCGCCCCCCTCACTTTTGCAGGGCACGCGCTGCCAGCGATACTTCACAGCGATTGTTGCATATAACGGCATCTATTATACCGATACTCAAGGTTCGGACTAAGGACTAATTGAAATACAATAATTTAAATGCACAAATTGCAATTTACCTGGGGGTGAAATAAATTTAGTGGGGTTTGAATTATGACTCGATCATACTGCGGACATACAGGGTGTTATCATCAAACTATACGGTGAAAAACGAGAAGTTATGCACGTGTTAGGGTGGTTCCCCAACACCCTGAACGTTCAGATATGAGTAGTACGGATATGAATATTAACAAATTCAGTTAGTAGACGTAGAATATCAAAAATCTTTTACGATCTCCTTTGCTATCCTTTTTATCAAAAAAAAAATCGAAAGTTACCGCCAATTCAATTTGCACACTACCCTTTATATCATTTTGTCAATCTCATCTGGCTCAGTGTAAGACAGTCTGCATTCCAATCAATTTCTGTTATCTTGCCCATCAGCGCAACACTGAATATGATTGCCATATTTTTTTTTTCTTTTGGTAACATCAATTAAGAAAAGGGGAGGGAGGCAGGTTTTGTGGGTTGTGCCGGGCTGACGTCTGCTCCTAATATAGTTTATTTAAAATTACCGCCAATCCTTGGTAGGTCATTTCCTGTGACATCGGTATACTTGTCAAACCTGTCAAGAGTGACACCTTTCAAGTTTGGCTTTTAATCAGAAAAACGTGGTTCAGCCCTCGTTTTTCCCTTTGTAAAAAATAAAATTATATGAAACTTTTCCAAAAAAATGTAATCTGGTGAAATTTGATTGTTAACTGTATCAATTGATGCTTGTTTTCTTTGTCGATACGTTGTTCGTTTTCCACTGACACACTGACTGAATTTTTAACATATTAATGTAACAAAGTCAACTAAATCAATTTCTAAATCTTAGAACTTTTTAAAAACATTTACTATCATTCCGTTAATGGGGGGTTCTTTTACTGACTTTATAGGTAATACCGATGATGGCTTAGACCAAAAGTGCTCTGTTATGCTTTTATAAGAAGCCATTTTAAGACTAAATTTTTGAATGAAATACAAATGTTTTTTTACTATTTTACCTACTCATGACAGCTAACATGAATTCTTGAATATTGAAGGATAATCCATCAAATATATATAGTTACAGATGCGTCCAACGCGACAGTTTGCAGTAGAAATTAAAATCAAAATACCTCATACTCCTGCGGGATAGTCTAATACACCATACACCTTCCCTTATTTCCGAATGGGTTCACTTCATTTAGTGTCAAAGTCTTCGTATTTCTCTATTTATACTATTTGCATTTATCATACGATATTCAAGAATATTATTATTTTGATGGAAATCTTAGTGTCGAACTCGGTGTAATCATTAATCCTAAAATTTTTTGCAGTAAAAGATCAGAGCGGTCGCAAGCTATAGCCTTCAATATACAAGTGAACCTATAATAATATTATAACTTCGCTACACCATTAATAGATAGATATTCCCGCCTATCCTAACAAAACAACTATGCTTCGCAGGTTTAGAATTATACTCTGGACAGACACAGCGTTCAAACGGAACAGCAAAAGGATAGGGCACTGAATACATGAGATGGTAAGGTTCTGTATATTTTTTGAAATTAAAATTCTTAGGCAGTGACTGGATAATCAAACAAGAATTGAGAGTGAAATTTCAAGGACGCGTCACGTTTAGGAACATTTCGTTCTACGTAGAGAGGAGAAAGAGAGCTATACAGTATATATCTATACAGTAATACCATTTTATAATAAAAGACTATTAACACTTTGACTGCTAATGACACGGATCCGTGTCACCATGTACATGTTGCTATGTGCGCGCGACCCGGATCCGTGTCACGCGTAATATAAAAATTAAGCTCTAAGTACTCCACGAGCAGCAGGAGGAGGTAAACGTACGGTTAAGAGCATATAGCTAAAGCATAGGGAATTCTTGTTTTACGTGCCGTTTTCGGATCAGGTTTTCGTTGCTGCTGATTTTAAGACAAATTGGCGGATAATATGGCAAGACCCTAGGAACCTGACATAACGATATTTGCTTGCAAAAATTCGAAGAAATTGACTAATGAAGAGCTAAAAGGGTGCTCATATTTCATCGTTTAAATTATCGGAACATTCCAGAATGACTATTTTACATTTTAACATGTTATGTATATTTGCCAAATTTAGTATGTTTTTACGTATTTTGATATGCTCTGTATAATAAATGTTAAAATTTATGTTAATTTAGTTTTTATTCGTTTTATACGTTTTCAAAATAAAAAAACTCCCGACACGGATCCAAGTCTATCAGCATTTGACACAAAAATTGTTGCTATATGCGCATGACACAGACCCGTGTCAGGTGTTCAAAATTCTCTAGCACCCAGTATATATTCGTTAAAATAGTATATTTATGTATATAGAGAGTTTATACAAGCAAAATGAGAAAAAAAAGTTTAGCACACAGGTCATACCACAGCTGGAACTGTCAGCAACGAAAGTGTTAAGATAATTGCAATGCTAAAATTTTTCCGTCGCTTAAAATCTCCGATTGAACGTCTCCACTTACGAAGCGCAACGGAAACTAAATTATCCTGAAAAATGCAAATAAATAATCGATATTAACAAAGGTAACATGAATACCAGCAGAGGGCTCTGGATGACCGCAGTACTTTCAAAAACTAACAGAGGGATGATATTTTTCAAGCGGCCGAGCGGCCACTTGTTACGAAACAAGTTGACCTTGACCACTTTGTCCGGATTTCTTTTGCGATTGTAGTTATGATATTATCATTTTATAATAAAACGGTAAATCTAGTGTTTCTTACAGACCGCCAGTCAATTGCTAAAGTTTTAATATGAATTGCAGGTCAATTGAGAAGGTAAACCTAATTTACGTATACATTATTGGTCATCTGGAATGATTAATTGAATTTTGCTGATAAACTCTTGTGAATCAAAGGAAATTTTGCAAATAATTTGCTGGCCAATTGAAATGATAAATTAACTTTTCGTATAATTTTCTGGTTAATTGAAGTAATCAATGACGTTTGGCATATAAACTGTTGCTAAATCAAAATTACCAATTGATTTTTCTCATAAACTGATATTCAATTGAATCGATAAATCTAGTGCTTCTTACAAACCGCCAGTCAATTGAAACGATACTTAAATAAAATATTCATATAAACTGCAGGTCAATTGAGAAGTTAAATCTAATGTACATATAAATTATTGGTCCTCTGAAATGATGAATTGACTTTTGCTGATAAACTCTTGTTAATTCAAACGAAATTTTTAATATAAATTGTTGGCCAATTGAAACGATAAATTAACTTTTCATATAATCTGCTGGTCAATTGACGTAATCAATGAAATTATCATATTGTCACATATACGCTCCTACCGCTTGTTGCCTGTGGAACTGACTTCGTTGCAGTAGTTGCGCTGTGCTCTTTCAGAAGACGGAGCTCAGATATAGGTAGTTGGGAGAGATGGATAGAAACACTCGGTGTAAAAAGGGCTTGGTTTATTAACTTCAGGTTGAGTATAGAAGGTTGTAAGTATTACCAAAATATTCGGGAATGCATCTCTCGTAAGTCCCCTGGGATATTCCTCGCGAAAATGTTAACCACGAACAGCAGCGAGAGAGAGAGAGAGCTAGCCTGAAGGGCTGTTACAATTAGACTGACGGGCGGATAAATTATTTGATCTGGCTGAATATTTAGTTACGTAGTTTACTTTTTATATGTAGTTAATTTAAACAGAACTTTGCCTTATGGCGTTAGTAATTTTCACTTATTCACTTTTAAGGCGTGCCTGATGAGAATGGCTTTTCCCTTGCGGTAGTTCGCACTGATAGGTCTTTTTTAAACGTGCCTGATCAGAGTGG
>JAEQML010065920.1:0-20463 GCA_016904865.1 Pissodes strobi
CTTAAATAATTAATTTCAGGAGAATGGGAAGAGGTACAGGGTCGAAATTTTTATGGTAGGTGCGCCCCATGGGGGGCCACCTTAGACCTTACAGGGAGGACCGGGGCTCTAATTTAAGGAGGATTTTGGGGGAAAAACCGTTCCCGTATAGGTAGACGGCTGAAATTTTCAGGGGATGTAGCCAGGCTAAAAAGATCATGGACGAAAACGGGACTCCGTGCCCTCCCCCCGTTTGGCCAGATAAGGGGGGAGAAGGAAAAACTTAAATAATTAATTTCGGGAGAACGTGTTATGTACAGTTTTTGACGTGAAAACTTCTTTAGGCGCGTTCAGCACTTTTTTTTGTGGGGTTGAATGAGACCGAGCGGTCACGCTCGGCCGTCACTCTTCACGCTCGGCCGTCACTCGTCACGCTCGGATATGTAACGTAACGCTCCTTCGATATTCGGTATAGAATTATGTTGAATGGTCACGCTCGGAGCCTCCAGGCTCCGATATGTATGTAATGCTTTCATAATATTATTGAAGTTTTTACTTCTATTTTTTTATTTTTGGCATCCTATTTAAAGGCTTTATTTTAGGAGCTAAGGAAAATTTGAAATACACAAGTTGGAGGTTTTTTATGTGATACATCCAAAGACATTTAACCTAAAGAGATGGGACAAATGGTTCTTTGTTTTCCCCCCAACATTGAGTCACATTCTAAGGTCGATAGACGTAGCGTTGCCAAATTTAAAGTATACGAGTTACTGTAGGAAATAACCGAGGAAATGATTCAGGAAATAGCTAATAAAGTAGTAAAAAAAACGAGACACCAGACCTATTGAATTGTTTTTTCGATGCTGTCATCATATAAACATACTTTTTTCATAATAAATTATAACACTAAATAGCTATTTTCCCCCTTTTGATCAATCACAATCCGGTTCTGAAGTTCTTACATGCCAAATGCTGCTTCCCTTGGTTCCGCCTTGTTTTACCCCCAAAATATTTATAGTATGTGCATAGTAAAGTAAGTGCACCAATAGATTGAGAGCATTGAAGGTCGACGACCGACGGCTCTTCGGCACTCGAAGTATACTAAGTTGGTAATGTTTCAAAACCAGTGAAGGCACTGCTGTAAATATGTTTATTTTCTTTAATTATATTATATACCTAAAATAAATAAAACATATAGTTTTATGTAGACTTATTGTTTATTAATGCAATAGCTTTATAGAAATACTTTAAAAATTTACTGGTTTAGCAAATCTAAATAAACCAATTACAATTGCCAATACTCTAGATTTAATCTTTTTTTCGAGATATACCAGTTTATTTAGGAGTTTTTTTCAGTGTGGTAGCATTTTTAATGAAATAAAGATATATTTTTAATAGGTATTTAATAGAAGAAAATAGTTATTAAGCTACTTTTTGAATATGTGTAGTCATTAACCAGATACTTGTCATATTTACATGTTTTAAAATAAAATTTGTATGCTTCAGTTCCTTTTTATTTGTCCCAAAAATAGTGATAACCAATTTATTTTTAGGCTAGCAGTGGGATGATTTAATTTTTCGTTTAACCATTGAGAGCAGGAAAACCCTATGTGTCACAAAAACGTTTAAATCGGGATAAAATTGCGTATTTTTGGTATCTCATAAATTCCGTGTTCAAATTTGAAATTATTCAGAAAATAAGTTTTTGCAAATTTTATTTCAATATTAGCTGCTGAATAATATATTATGCAATGACCATTGATTATGACTGTCGCCTACGGCTCATGTCATATTCTCCTGCTCGGCTCTT
Source organism: Pissodes strobi (assembly GCA_016904865.1). NCBI lineage: Eukaryota > Metazoa > Arthropoda > Insecta > Coleoptera > Curculionidae > Pissodes > Pissodes strobi. The sequence continues at coordinate 1,790 of JAEQML010065920.1, forward strand.
AATAGCCGTTAAATGTAAGTTGAATATACTTTTTCTGCGAACATTAACCCTGAATTATATTAACCCTGCATTATAAAAATCTCTCGATTTTTCCAAATAACTATTTTTATGCTTTTTCCCAAATACCTTTTTAGGTTAAAAATCATTGCTTTTTGCTACCAGCACTTATTTGCTTGCAGAAAAGCAGAGAAGTATTTTACACACGTGCCTTTTAAAATTTCGTTCCAGCTCATGTGGAAAGTGACTTTTCCGCACTCGACTACATGCCTGAACTCCGCTATGTGTCTGTCGTTTGATCAACTTGCAGTCGCGTTCGGAAAAGTATCACTTTTCGCATTCATTAACAAAATAACCATTTTGTGGTAACTAACCTTCAGAACCCATATCTAACCCAAACTAACTCAATCTAACCCACACACTATAAATAAAACATAAATATCTTTTAAATAATGCACCCGAATAAATACCATCATTTAAAATTAAACGTATTTACTTTATTAACATTAGTATTATGATGAACTCACAATTTCAAAGTCTACGCCTATGAACTGTCCTTGCTTTCGCACAGCGGGCAACACTACATTTAGTAGTGGAGACGAAGCTTGTTCACGGCGAGGGATAAAAGTTTGTACGCGATTCATAAAAATATAAGGAGGCGGGACAATCGTTTTGTTGATATTTGATGCAAGATTTCGGATTTTTATGAATGAGTTGTCGGATCTCTTTAGGTTAAATGTTTTTGAATACACCCCTTATGCAAGTATCTGAAACTGAACGACAATCGTAGAGTGTCGAAATCCTAGCAGCATAATTTTTTTTATAGAATATCATATTACATGGTAACATTTTTTTTCTCGCCATTTATTTCTTGTACTTATTTGGGAAAAGATATCGATTTAAATAATATTATACAGGGTGCTTTATTTTAAAAAAATTATGTTCATCATAATCATAATCATAAATTTATTCATGTCAATATTACATAGTAATTTACACACGTCAATAGTAAGAATACAAATATTCCAAAACATTATGTGCCTGGCCTCAAATTGCCAACACAGTACTAAGAAAGTAAAATTTTAAAAACAATATAGACATATTTACTTTATACTAAAATAAAAACACAACACTAGTTAAAATCACAATTTAAAAATTCATCAAAAGAATAAAAACTGTGGAATATTAGGATTTCTTTAATTTTTGTTTTAAAATTTGACAACGGCAATGTCTTAATCTCCACGGGAAAAACATTAAAAAATTTTGCCGCCCTGTAACCAGGGCAGGAGGTGTCACCTTAAGCGCCAGTAGATGGGCATGATGTTACCTCTATTTCTGGTTAAATGACCATGCACGTCCTCGTGAGCAAGAAACAAACCCATGTTCTTCCTGACATATAGAAGATTCTCCAAGATATATATGGAAGGCACAGTAAGTACTCTAAGCCCCCTATAAGCCTCTCTGCAGTCTTCTCTGAAACCTAATCTGCTCATCAATCTAACTGATCTTCGCTGTAAGCCAAAAAGTCGCCGGATACCAGCAGCAGCATGACCCCATGCAAGCATTGCATAAGAAAGATGGCAATGGAAGATAGAAAAATATGCTGTTTTTAGCACAACCAGGGAGACATTGTCTCTCAGGCTCCGAAGCAAATAGAGAGCTTTTGTCAGTTTTGATGAGACATAATTGACATGATCGTCCCACTGCAACCGAGGGTCTACATAAACTCCGAGGAACTTAGTCTTGTCAACATGAGAGTTGACCGTTCCTAAATCTCTCATCGAGAAACCCACTCTCTTAGTCTTATCCTTATTCAGCAACAGTCTATTACAGTGAAACCACTCCTCAGCCCTCACCTGCGCAACCACATAACTCTCCAGGGAAGCCTCCAGTGTACTAGCGCCGACAGAAACCGATGTGTCATCAGCAAAGAGTGTATACTTAGATATAGGATCAGTCTTTGGTAGATCATTAACGTATATTAGAAATAGTATGGGGCCCAAGACAGAACCTTGGGGAACTCCAATAGTAATTTCACGCTTTGCCGATGTCACCCCTGAATACCGTACAGCCTGACACCTACCCTCCAAATAGGACTTCAACAAGTTAAGACTTTCAGGACAAAACCTATATGCCCTAAGCTTCCGAAGGAGAATTCCATGGTCAACACAGTCAAAGGCCTTACTAAGGTCACAGAACAGAACTGTGTTATACTGAAGGTCATGAAATGAATCAAGGATATCCGAAACTAGATCAAGGATGCCCAAAACTGTGTTTTTATCCTTTCTAAACCCAAACTGACATTTGGTAAATAAATCATTTGTTTCAAAAAATTGCACAATTTGTCTCGTCATACATTTTTCCAATATTTTGGATATAATTGGAAGTAGTGATATTGGGCGATAGTTTTCTGGCAAATCATGATTTCCCTTTTTAAACAAAGGTACTACCAACGCACTTTTTAACACGGTTGGAAAAATATTTTCTTTGAAACACAGATTAATAAGTTTGGTGAGGGGTATCAAAATTATATTTTTAATGGTTTTAATCACTTTCACATTCAAACCGTATATGTCGCGACTGGCCTTGTTTTTTAGATTGTTAATAATATCACGAACTTCATTGAAACCTACCTCTGAAAATGAAAAGTTGTTCAATGTTGGAATTTCTTTTTCTAAATTTGCTATGGGATTTATATTAGACTTTGGAATGTTTTTTACAAGTGCTTGGGCTGTATCAAGAAAAAAGTTATTAAAATCATTGGAAGTCAGTTTGTCAGTAGGAGAGATTTTTTTAGATTTATTTCTTTGTTTATTAATAATTTGCCACATACACTTACTAGAATTACCAGAAGAACGAATGAAATTGTCGTTTGCTGCAATCTTGGCTCTGTGAATTGCTTCCCTGTATGCCTTTTTATATTGGATATATTGATGTTTGATATTGAAGTCATTATACTGTAAACTAAGCTCACCAAGCAACTGTAATTGTTCCCTCATAGCCCTTAGTTCATCGTTGAACCAGCTAATGTTGTTTGATTGATCTGAACGCACAACATATTTTTTCTCTGGAAAGGCTTGTTCCAGGACATCCATGAACCTATCAAATTTGTTGTCAATATTAAGAAGATTAGCTGCCGATACGAAATCCCAGGAAACCTCTGCTACTATATTATAAAACATAAATAAACCTCTTTGAGTTATTGGTCTACATACTTTATTGTCTAGTGTGAAACCTTTCTCCTGGAGACGTACTGAAAATTTAACTGTCTGACCCATGTGATCAGAGATGTTAAGATCTACCACTCCGGTACAAAGGACATCTGCGCAGCACTCACGAAGATGTTGTCCAAGCAAGCCGCGTGCCTGGTTGCCTCATGTACTGTTTGTATCATACCAAAGCCTAACAAGGTGTCACACAACTGAGCTGCACTAACCTCAGCAGTGCCAAAATGGACATTAAAGTCGCCAGCCAAAACAATTAACCTGTCGGTACCCAGTGCATCAAATATGCTCTCCACTCCCGCCAAGAACGTGTCAAAGAGACCCGACGGGGATCTATACATAGTTAAAACATACATATTAAAATCTTTGACAAAAACACACGAATATTCTATACATTTTTCCATGTTGTCATATTGACACTTTGCGACCGTTGTTTGTATTTTTTATAATACACAAAAACCTCCAACTTTTGTATTTAAAGTTTTTCTCTAGCTCCTAAAATAAGGTCTCTAGATACGATGCATAATATTGCAAAAAAAAGTTCTGAGCGCGCCTAAAGAAGTGTTCACTTCAAAAACGTGTGTGCTTAAGACCACATGATAGAAGTGAAAACTTCAATAATATTATGAAAGCGTTACATACATATCCGAGCGTGACGGCTGAACATAATTCAATACCGAATATAGAAGGAGCGTTAAGCTACATATCCGAACATTACGCGTGACGGCTTGGTCTCATTCAACCCCCACAAAAAAAAAGGACTGAGCGCGCCTAAAGAAGTTTTCACTTCAAAACTACATCCAAAAGATTTCGTGTTTTATTTGTAAACGCTACTAAAAAATAATGTTCTTAACATCCTAACACGTGCGCAAAGCCACTTTCCTAATCGTAAAATGTTTAACGGGACTCTCTAAATGCGCTCCACACTTCTTAGGAAATAAGTAAATTATCCAAACCCTAAAGATATGAAAAAAAATGTGTGTGTCTAAGACCACACGATAGTAGTGAAAACTTGAACACGCGGGGTCATCATCTGTCAGAATTTCGATCCGAGCCTTCGTTGCAGAGATACGGGCGAAAAACGCTTTCCCCCAAAGTCCGCCCTTAAATTCGAGCCCCGGTCCCATCCTAAGGTGGCCCCCCCATGGGGCGCACCTACCTTAAAAATTTCGACCCCGTCCTCTTCCCGTTCTCCCGAAATAAATTATTTAGGTTTTTCCTTCTCCCCCCTCCCCTGGCCAAACCGGGGGAGGGTACGAAGTCCCGGTTTCGTTTAGAAGCTTCTTTTTACCCCGGCCACACCCCCTGAAAATTTCGGCCCTCTACCTATACGGGAACATGCTAGTAGAAGGAGCGTGACGTTACATATCCGAGCGTGACGGCACGGTCTCATTCAACCCGCACAAAAGAAAACGCAAATCGCGCCTAAAGAAGTTTTCACTTCAAAAAGGACTCATCTGACATTTCACTAAAATTTTAATATAATGTCCATAGCAGGCGCGGCTTCTCAATAAGGTCATTTGGTCAATGACCCACCTAATTTTCAGTTGATAGTTTTTTTAAAAAGTGCCATGCGAAAACTCCTCAATTTGTCCGGTTGATGCTGGATGCCCGGCCGTATTTTAAATTCACCTTATGGCTTTTTACGGCAATTAGAGAACGGAAACTAAGACAGAGCGCTTTGATACGCGCTTTCTAAGAAATTAAAAAGAGACACATAGTTGGTGAAATTGTCGACGGCCGGCCAATGATGGTGATTTTGGCGATCGCAGGTTTACATGCTGCCTGACCTTTATGAAAACACAATCGAACCGTTCGGAGGGATAAAATATTATATTGCAAGACTTTTGGGTGACGGATTAAACAAAGAAAAACTAATATTAATTGGCAGATATTGACATACGCATTGCGTTTGCAAAAACATATGAAATTTAGTTGTTATTATCGATTATCGCAGGCTGACCGGCGCGGCGCGAGGCTTTTGATTGGTTCTTTATCTAAATTATAGTTTGCTTTTGGTTTTCCTAACTTTTTTTTTGAATTTGCTCAGTGTTGCATTGTGTCGTTTGTGGCGTTTGGTTAGTGGTAAATGTAGTGCAAGTACTTAGAGTTATAAACAATTATTTACCAATGGCTTCTGTGCAAGAAATACTTCAGTGTAAAAAAGCGACACATTGACGTTCGAAAAGCGTTTATAAATAAAAGAAAATGGACGGCAGATATCCGAAATCTCCTCTAGACCTAAAACAAACCACAAAAGATAGAGAGAAAGAAATTAACAGGTATTTTAAGCCAGCTATGTACAACATTTCTGACTGGATTTGCGGATGCTATAAATACATTTAGTTATTTTTTAGAGAAAAAAACGTAAAAACTACACTTTGGACGTGGCACCCGAAAATTTTTTCGCCTTCGACGCTATTCTGGCATGCGCATCTGTCCACCTAGATTTAACCCACTTGCCAATAAACTCACGAGCCGCGCCTGGTCCATAACATTCTGTTCAAAAGTTATCAGCTCGATATGAGCATTTTTAAAGTTCAAATTCTACTAGTTTGCTTGCACAATATGGCAACAGTGCATCATTCCTACTCGTCGCAACGAACGGGATACGTATTTTTCAAGAATTGTTTTGAGAATTATAAAAATGGGGCATAACTCGCCATCTATTAAAAATTATTGAACCCTTTAACTAAAGCAAGTTTTCATAGATGGCACTAGTTTATAGGAGCGGTAAAGTCTCCCATAAGCAGTAAATGTCTTTGTGTAATTGGTCGATGCATGTATATATAACACAAAAGAGGATTATTTACGCCAACACTGGCAATATGGGAGATTATTTACATTGTGAATGTTCTGTCTGTTTTAAGTATTATAGTGTGGAAAATTTAAAATTACAACAAATATTGAGTGTTAAGAGTCCTTTTTATTAGTGACAGTGAAGCCAGCTTTTAAAAAGGTGTTTTTGACAATAAATTAAAGCATCACAAACATGGAAATCAGTCAAAACAACAAATATTTCAGATTCGACGTTGCCGTTTCCTCTGGAGAAAATTCCTAGAAGCGGTGAGTTTTGACAAAATGGAGTGTTATAATGCAAAGGTCAAATTCATTTATTATGTTAAATACACAAACTGCTCTGAAGACAATGCATAATGATTACCTCAGATTACAAACGTCACAAACACATTAAAATTTCACTTAATAAAGAATTAATTACACAGTAATATTCACTCAACATGTTAACAAAGTATTGACCAACAATACATTATTGAAAGGATAACAAATACAAACGCATTAAAATTCCAATAAAATGTCAAAGTTAAAACATAAATACGCACATTAGAATAACTATTAAAATTTAAATTTGAAAAATTTTTCTACGCTGTAAAATGCGTTAAGTTTTTACTTCATTTTTTAAAGTTCTTATTAGGCAAGTTTTGCATAGGTTATTGCAGCTTGTTAACGAGCTTCACAGCCATATATTCAGGCCTATTTTGACACTTTGCCAGCCTGCAATATGCTGGAACCAGCTCACGCCCTTGCCTGGTATTGTAATTATGGAGGTATCCATGGGTCAGCAGTTTGCCCCGTTGTTTGATTAAAATTACGTTCTCCAGAATGGAAGCAGATGGGAAAGTCAATAAACCCAGACTTGGGAAAGCACCCCCTACAGTCGACCCTGTAACCAAGACCAGCCAAAATCATCACTGCTCTACGCTGCAGTCTGAAGACCCTGCAACAGTGGGCCGGCTTTCCCCATGCAATCATGCCTAATGAGATGGAAGAAAGAGTTAAGCGTGTTGAAGTTGAACTTAAAAAGAATAAACAAGTGAAGCCAGACGAGCATCTTGTGGAGCTTAAGAAAAAAGTTAAGGCTACTGAAGATCACATTGAATTAAATGAGCCTAAAAGAACTGAGGAGGGACAGCTAAAGTATCTTGAAACCACGTTGGCAAAAACCTTGTGGCTAAGACCAGACCGCAGGTGACAAGCTTAGTGGTAATATAACATGTTAGGAGGTTTGCTAAGACACCAAGATATTAAAGAGGCCACACTCTCTATCTAGGTGGTGAGATAGACAGTTGATAATACATTTTCAACCAGAATTGCTTCGAAAAATCAGACACGTTGGTTCACTACGATACATGCGTACTGATGATCGAAGCGCTTAGCCTACCTTCAAGCGCCTGGTAAGGCCGGCTGCATACTTAACTTATGTGTTTTTTTGCTAGGATATATTATCGCAGCGTCTAGCTTATATCTTCCCACTAAGCTTCTCACCTGCGGTCTGGCCTTAGACTGTCAGAGGTATTGAGTGGTTACAAGAAGGAAATATCTAATCAGATTGAGATCTTGACAGTAAGAATAAGTGAAGGTAACTCTGAAATTGTGAAGCTTTTTACCACCAGTGTAAAACCTGGAAATTTGGAACCCTCAAACATAGAAAAGATTAGTAAAGTAACTTCGCAAGATGTGGGAAATGCCGTAATGGAAGCTGCTGCTAAGGGCACACTAAGCAAGTACATTAACCTGACTAATGATATGTCTGTGGTATCTCAACAAAGTGAACAATTGTTCATGCCAAAAGTATCATCGAGAAAAGTGATAAAGGGTTCAAATAAAAATATTACTTCATTATCAGCTGAGGAGGATTCTAAGGTTTTATATTACATATGTAACCTAAACCTGGGGTCAACTACAGAGAAATTTGCTTGAACATAAAATTCCAGTTCTGTCCTGTGACAAGATTGTACCGAGGCAGGGGACTACACCAACTCGTTTGGCCTACAAGGCCTCTGTAAATCCAAAGCTTGAAGAGAATATCCAACATGTGGCCAGAAAGTGTAACTTGTTACTTTTCTGAGGCAACAGGGAAGGTACGGAGGAAAAAATTTTATCGGCGCGGATCACAGGCATGGTCTCGCTGATACCTACAGCCGAGAAAATAGATACGGATGACTCCATTGCAATACCGTTTAACCCTCAGGGGCCTGGATCTGGAATAAGGATGCTTTAAATATAATTCATATAAATCCCTGGTCCATATGTAATAAGTATTTGGATATTCAGTGTTTTATTGAGAATTCCAATTATGACATAATCTCAATATCTGAAACATGGCTTAACAGCAATCTGCTGTCTGAGTCTTATGCTATTAAAAATTTTAAATTATATGTTGGTGTGAACGGCAACGTTGATAATCACGTCATTTGTTTGTGCTCGATAATTGGAGTTTTTTCGGAGTTTGTGGTAATTTTTTATTGATAAGAAGTGTCTAATATGGAAAACTAAAACATGTGTTAGTGGTGAGGGTGGATGCTGGATGCAGAGGATAAAACAACATATTTCCGCCATAAATAAAGTGTAAACAAACCTGTTTTGAAGGTCGAAATATGCATTGTTGCCAGCTCATGCCTACACCTAGTTGACCAAATTCATCATAAATTAACCTTGATTGCAATATAATCCTGCTACAAACATTTACTTATATAGTTTGTAAACCGAGCGTTGATCGTTACGTCATACCTTGTCTTTCTCTCTCATACCACCGTCAATCAGGGGTGACAGAAATTTGACGTCACGGACGTACGTTGAGCTGCGCATGGTAGGATATCAGATGAATTTAATGAAATTCCTCATCTGTCAGTGTCAAATATATATTTATTTACTTTATTTGAAGTTCGTCCAACGTATTTTTCTGTTTTTATTTGTGATTGCGTCGCAGTTGAAAATGTCTGGACATCGGTACACTGAAAATGAGCAAGTCCTCATTTTAAAACTAATAGACTATTTTAATCGCGAAAAAGCAGCAGGAAAAACGCTTTTACCCGTGAGTGCAGTATATACCTAATGTAAGTTGATACAAAAGTTCAGTTTTAACAATATATAAAGAGTAGGATTATTTGTTGTAGAGAGTTTCTGATGCTTTAGGAATATCGTCAGTCACTGTGCAAAGAATGCATTGAAAGGCAGTCTAGAAACTTGTTGACTTTAAAACCAAGGCAAATGTTGCTATTATTTCCTCTCATGGAGAGCCCCTTCACGAAGTTCGCCATACTATAAGGAGAGCATGTATGCTATGTATGAGAAAGGTAATCTGCATTTATTTTTTCATTATTTTAAACAATTTATTCATTATTTCGGTTTTATTGTAGGCGAACATCTCACACTGCGTTCATTGCAAATGAATCTGATGAATCTTGACAGAGTGCAGATATCTACTGATCTGCTAATATAATCCTATTGAGATGGTATGGGCAGAATGTAAGCGTTACTACGAGGCTTGTATCAGTTCACTACATCCTGTCATAAGCGGATGTATGTGTTCGATACATCCTGTCACAAGCGAAGCTGTTTTAAATTTGTGGAATGAAGCGCTTCAAAAGGTAAGAATCTGGTCCAACTTTTAGATATTGCTATTTTATAAGAGAATCTGTTTTAGATTACACCAAAAAAATGGAGAAATTATGTTCATCACACAAATGCTATAATACAATTAGCGAGGACTGGAAAAAGGAGAGATTTTTTGGATAGCCTATTTTGCCCTTGTACAGACACACTTCTCCTATGGGATTTTAGCTTGGGGTCATTCATCGGGGGCGCATAGATTGTTTGCATTGCAAAGGAGAGCTATTTGGGTGCTGGCTGGCCTGGGCTATCGGGAAGATTGTAGAGAAGCATTTAAACAGAAAAAACTTTTAACTCTGCCATGTTTATACATTTTTGAAAATCTGTTATACATAAAAAAAGCAACAATTACATGAGCATGACACTAGGAACAAAACAAACTTCATTCCACTTCACTGGCCTCTGACAAGGTGCCAGGACGGACCCAAACTAACCCAAACTAACACCAAACAATAGCAAAACACCTCATTTTTATGGAGTACCAAAAATACATAAACCAAACATACATCTACGTCCAATAGTAAGCTGTATAAATTCACCAACACACCCCATTGCTAAATATCTACTCAACATTCTTAATCCACTTGCAAACAACACTAGCTCATATATAAGAAATTCAAAACATTTTTTAGAATGTTAAAACAACAGGAAAAGGTTTAATGCGGATCGATTTTTTTTTTCCTTTCCCAGGTTACACCCGTTTATGTGTATATGTATGTATATGTGTACCGATGCCAATTAAGGTGTATGAGTGCATGTATGCATATGTATACATATTGCCTGACGAAGCCAAGAAGCAGAAACACGTGTCGCCGGGTTACCTCCATCTGTTTCTTCCTGCTTCTCTTCTGCGGACATGCCCATTAATTTCTTCCTTTTTATATATTTTTTAGAAAATCTATCACAAATTAATTTATATCCTAATGACACCCTGATGAGTTTTGATGTTGTTAGTCTCTTTACAAACGTACCTGTTGATAAAACTTTAAATATTGTAAGAAATAAATTAGAAAATGATACTAAGCTTAGTGAATGTACAAAACTTAATATTGACACCATACTCGAATTACTTACTTTTTGCGTAAAAACTACATACTTTCAATACAATACTAACTACTGTTAACAAAACAATGGTATGACTATGGGTTCGCCTCTATCACCTTTATTAAGTAATATTTTTATGGAAAATTTTGAATTAAATTTTGTTGAAAATTATCAATATAAACCTGTCATTTGGTGGCGTTATATAGATGACATTTTTTCAATTTATCAATATAACGAACATTTTCTTAACGATTTTCTAAATCATATTAACACGAAAGAACCTACAATCCAATTCACTATAGAAAAATAAATTAATGAACAACTTTCATTTCTTGACATTCTTATAAAAAAAGACTTGAAAAGTTTCGGAACAAAAATATACAGAAAACCTACACATACAAACAGATATTTAAATTTTAAATCAAATCACTCATTAATGGTTAAAAAGGGGGTCGTAAAAAGTCTATATGATCAAATGAAAATTATTTGTAATAATCAAAATTTCAACACAGCAAAAGAATTTTTGATCAATGTTTTGATTAATAATAACTATCCTATTGATTTCATTCAAAAATGCTTTATAGAGTTTGAACAACCAAATATTAGACAAAATCAAAATAGACCTATTTCGAACCTTTTTATTCCTTATATTCCTGGTTTACCAGACAAAATAAAACGAATAGGTAATAAAATTAACATACGTACTATTTTTAAAACAGAAAACACACTTAGAAACTAACAAAAACAAAACCACTCAATGAAAATGAAACTACTAAAAATGTTATCTATAAAATACCATGTGAATGCAATAAATTTTACATAGGTGAAACCTGTGGACCAAACTTATATTAAAAATACACAATTCTACAAATCACATATTTGTCAACATGCATTTGATAACAATCACAGAATACAATGGAACGCTTCAAGTTTTTTAGCAAAGGAACCTTCATCTAAAAAACGTAAAATTAAAGAAAGTGCTTTAATTTTATTAAATAAAGATGAATGTGTTGCTTCAACTTCTGTTAGTTTTAATAGCACCTGGTTACCTTTGCTAAAAACCGAAGTAGATAGGGGACACTTAAAAATTAACTAATCCTTTCAACAAAAATCATTAAATTCTTCCTAAGCGAATAACACCAAATTATAGATATATAAAACTTCAAAAAATTTATTTACCAAATAACACCTCAATATCACACTAAAGACCAGTAACCAGTAATTAAATGATATGGCATTGTAATTGTCATCTTGTCAAAGTCAGTTCAAAGCTTGACAATCTGCAAGAGCTTTTTACTGTTTTATTGTATTTACTAACCATTTTCATTTTTAGATTTCATCGTTCTTGACAACGGTGACAGATTTGTTCATCGAAACGTTGAGTATTCCCCCCCTTTTTCAGTTGTTTTTTTACATCTTCTTTAGGGTCACTTAACTAGCACTTGCGCTGTTTACATCCTGGAGCCAGAGCAGGCGGCTCTAATTGGAGAGAAAACCCAAACAATTTTAAGGTAAAACATGAATACTCCAGAACAATATAGAACATATCTATATTATCCCTGGTCTCAATTGCATTTTTTACTCTTATCATTATACCATTCCTGAAATTTTGACTTTATTACTTTTTCAACTCGTGGGGCAACTTCTTCTAGAATTCCCTTTATATGATTGTGAAACAAACAATATTTGATATCAATAGCGTTACATCGATAATCCCAGGTAATATTAGACAATTTACTATTTATTAATTTATAATCTATCCTACCGCGGGTTTGAATAGTTAAACCTTCCCCATCAGAGCCAGTTGATTGTTTTATGTTTGTGCTAACAATAAAATGATCACTTATTCGGGGAGTTTCAATAACCCTACACTGCAAAATATTACTTCTGTTTGTTAAAACCAAATCAATTATGCTTCCACCATTGTCATTAGGATGCGTCACTGTCCCCACACCTGATATAATCCTGCGTCGCTTACGATTTTTTTAAGCTTATTTGAATATGTGGAACAACCAACCAGTTAATATTAAAGTTCCCCATCACTATTATAGTATAGTTCGTGTCTGTTAACCCTTCACATCATTGGTCAAAAAAAAATCAAGAAAATCCGCGCCACTGGCACTAGGGGAATGATACAGATTTCCTAAAAAATAAATCTTATTGCCAAATGTAATTTTTACTACCAAAAACCAGTTATTTTTCTGAAACTGATAATTTTTTACTTCCAAGGTAGTAATATTTTCTTTCAAGTAAACCACCACACCTCCAGTGTGACGATTTTCACTAGCAACTCTAACAATATTATATCCCAAAATATCAATCTCAAAATCCTCAATTTCTACCGTCAGTCTTGTCTCTGTCAAGCATACAATAAGTGGATTCGATTTTAACACAAAATTATATATTTCTTCAAATTTGGAGACAAGACTTTGGGCATTAATTAAAATAATTACATTAGTCCTAAGAAATCACTTTCACCAAAGTTTCCTTCCTGGTCCCTGTCCTTTACAGTTTTATACACGCGACTATCGTTTTGATGGCCTAAGGTTACAATATTACGATCTAACTTTCTGTAAATTATATTTTTTAATGCTTGTGCTCTTATTACTTTTCCCCTATATCTAATATGCAGATTATTTTTAAATACAAAATACCAGGAATTAATTATTGCATTGAAGTGTAAAAAAGTCACAGAATCATTCTTTATGCCTATCCTTTGGAAGATCATTTTATTGTGTTCATTAAAGAAATTATTTAGGAGCAAATTATTTTCCCACAATGGGACCGAAAAAATAACCAAATTTGTAGAATTACAGACCTCTTCGAGTTTTTTAATGGTTTTTTCTTCGACTCTGATGTCATTTAATAGATTCGCCATTCCTCTCATTACTACCACATAATCATGTTTGTAAAAGTTCTAGTTAAGTGTATAATACTGTAAAAACCACTTCGTCAAGCAGTGCGTTTTGTTTAACCACCGCTGAGATGACAAACTTTGCGTTGAGGTACCGGTCCAAAATACTCCTACAATTCTGAGCTAAACCATCACCCAAAATAAGAATTTTATTCTTTTTCGGCGTACCATTCTTGTGAATGCCCCCATAATTCGGTTTGTCCACACCCATATTTCCAGAAACTTGTTTTTTTAAACTTAGGATTTTCTGACTGTACACTTGTTTTTCGGCCTCTAGCGTCTTAATAGAAGTTAGCATTTCCGTGTTTAGTTGTTTCATATCCTCCGCTCTTACTTTAAATTTGCAGCACTCCTTTTCAGCATCAGACACCTTTTCCCTCTAGCACCTCTCTTTGTTGTTGCAGGTCAGATAATTCTTCTTTTAATTTTTTTAGCTGTTTGTTCTGTTCATATATTTTTAGGTCCACGTCCTGTCCGCTTTGCAATTCTTTTCTATCCCTCCTTTGATTTTTTAATTCGTCTTTCAATTTAGAAATTTCCGTAAGAAGTGGTTTTTGACACTTTTTCATTTCATCTTTTAGTTTAAGAATCATTTCATCTTTTTCACTGGAGGTGGTCTTAATTTTATCTAGATCTATAGATTCTAGCTCACACTGCTTTGAGCAATATATCATATGTTGCCGTATAATTTTATAGTAGGCTCTCCTTGCCAAACAGATGGAATGATATACATTTGAACATGTTACGCAAACCATATCATTATACTTTTTATTTTTGCAACATTTAAATATTGCTGTTTCATCTTCCATGTTTTCTAGTACGGTCCTGTGTATTGGTCACCGATTTTATTCCAATATCGTTATTTTTTTTTTCTGTTGACCTTTACCAAATATAAACCCAAACTCCTTATCGGATTCTCGTGCAAATTCTTAATATAAATATGTCTTTATTTCTTTTATCCCACACTATATTGATTTAGTATTATCTACTGGAATTTCCTTGATTTTCCACCAGTGCATGAAATACTACATAATTTTATTGTTCTACTGTAAAGAGTTCAACTTACTGATTAAAAACATACTATACATCGCTTTACTTTTTCACTAAAAACCATTCGAATTTGATAATATTTACGGAGCACTTGTTAATATATACTTGCTGTTAGAATTTTTTCGCAGAATAAAGACTATAAGCACCTACAAACACTATTTGGATTTATTTTGGAATTTATAGACATAAGAAAAAAATGTACTTATTAATTAGACCCTACTGGAAAAATAGATTATTCATTGAATATGCTATAAAAGCATAAAATAAACTAGAACATGGAATGTGATGGATGTAAAGAAAAAAAATCGCTCAATATAAAAAATTTTCCGTGTGATGGCTGTGCAGCAAACATAGGCATAAAATGCAGCAAAATTACAGCCTCTGAAATTAAGGTATTGGAACTTCGAAATGGAAGAATTATGAGGTTTTTATGCCAAAAATGTAAGAAATTTGATACAATTGAATTGCTCAATCAAACTGTGAAGGATAAAATAGAAATTATTGATAGTAAGGATGAAATTATAGCACTATTTACAGGTAGAATTAAGGACTTGGAGCTTGCTGCTCAAAATAGGTCTAACATCCCTTCTTATAGTAGCATAACACAAACAAAATTATGTCACTCACACAGTTATCCGAAACCTGTCAACAATATTCCTAACATACTAATTATACCCAAATAACCACAAGGTGCAGAGAAAACTAAAAAAGACCTTCAGGCAAACGTCATACCGTCTAACTTAAAGATTGGAATTAAGAATATTAGACGAACTAAAAATGGCAGTATAATGGTTAAATGTCACAATAGAGAAGACCTAAATTTTTTTAAACAGGAAACTGAAAAAACCCTCCCTGATTATGAAATCCAGGGTACCAAAATCGCGACTACCAAGATTTAATATTATTGGATATTGTGGCAGCTTAAGTGCTAATGACTTGGAAATTTGCATTCGTGAGCAAAATAATTAATGTAGGTGATAACGAAAACCTGACTATTACATACTTAAAAGAGAACATACATAACAATACACACACTATTTTGGAGAAGCTAACTTGTTTCACGCAATGATTAACAATGGAAAGTTATTTATTGAATGGAGCAGCTGCCCAGTTTATGAAGATATCTCTATACCAGCGATGCTTTAAGTGCCAAGACTACTACCATAAAACAACTCAATGCAAGAGCCCAGCGGACATCTGTGGATATTGAGCTGAGCATCATAGCACACTTAGCTGCCCAAGCAATTCTAATAAAAAGTGCACGAATTGTGTTCTAGCTAATACCAGATACAACCAGAAACTTAATGTGAGTCATGAGACTAATAGCACAGACTGTCCTACATATAAATATCACCTGCAGATATTGCGAAGCAAAATAAACTATGGTGGTCCTTATGGCGACTAACTAACATATCTTCAGAGGTTGAGATTGGAGACCAATTGGATCTACTGGATGAGGAGTTACAAGGTATAACAGACTGTGATATACTTAAAACATTAATTACCTTAAATAATAATGTATTGAATGTGCTACACCTTAATATACGCAGCATACATAAGAACTTTAATGATTTACTAATATTTCTTGAAACCTATAATTTTAAGCTTTGTGATATTATTATACTGTCTGAAAGTTGGTCTATCGAAAATATTAGTCTCTATAATATAGAAAATTTCAATGATTTCAATAAAAATGATGGTACTGTACTCTATGTGAAAACGAACATCAATGCCTCGGTTATAAATTTCACTCTTGATAAGTCAAGGGTAACCTTATGTCAAGTTTTACCAGTGTAAAACGTTGTGCAGAAAATTTAATAAAGACGACTTTGTAATCGCATATACATCTAATTGTAATGTATTAAAAGTACAACCAATAACCCAAAAAGAATTGGACGAATTACTTTCTGCTACACTAGATACAAACTTGATTGTTGTTGGTTGCGGATATTGTGCACATAGACCAGTGCTCAATAATTTTATCCAGCGACAGAGTGCATATTTGAAGTCTTACGTGCTTACTAAAGATATTGTGTACATACCAATGTTTTTAACAAGTAAATATGAAACTTTGGACTATGACACGAGGAGGGAACTTATTACCTTTCTTATATAAATAAATAAATAATCTGTATTGTATGCAAAATTATATATCATACAAAGGTGGAAAGTACCGCCCGCCAGGCGTATTTTAATAACCACCCTTAAAACTATACTTAAACGAAGTTAAAATTTAAAATCAACAACAGAGAAAAACAAAACTCATAATAAAAACAGTCACACAAAAAGGTTCACAATATACCTACTCAATAAGCACCATAATAAATAATTAAAGGCTTAATGATCTATCTGACACAATTTTTTTTAAGTGGTTTTTAAAAGCATGTACACTTAGATCTTTAAAAGTATGAGGGAGGCAGTTGTAAAGCCAGGCAGGCAGACATGTGAAGCAAGATTTAAAAAAATGGAACTACTTAAGTCCGAGAAATCCAAGTGAGCAGATTTTTTTTTAATGAACCGAAAAATGAGAACTGCTCCATAGAAAGACGACAATCAGCCTTTTCTGTGTATTATCAGAATTCAGGGGGGCTACGTACTAAAACATTGGAAGTTTCAGCTGCAGCAAAGGCATCAGACTATGACTGTATCACATTAACTGAAACCTGGTTGACGGATAGCATCTACAGCACCGAAATTTTTGATTCAAATTACACAGTATACAGGGCTGACAGAAACTATGGAGCCCTGAATTGTACAAGAGGTGGTGGAACACTGATAGATAGATTAGATCTTGGTATGACCCAAATTATTGCCAAATTCCAAAGATCCTACCTTTGATGACACGTGGGTGCTTATGAGAAATCACCAGTGGAAACATACTAAAAGTTTGTACCGACATTGGAAGCATTAAAGCGTAAGTATAAAAGGGCCAAAGTGTTGGTTACGGGGGACTTTAAGTTGTCGAGTGTTAAATGGACCGAAGATGAAGGTTGTCTACTACCCTCTGATTTGCCTTCAATAGAAGCGGAAACTCTAATTACTGGAATGTTTCTTAATGAACTTCATCAAGCTAACCATATGGTCAACGAGTTTGGAAAGTACCTCGATCTTGTTTTTTGTGACGATTTGAACGAGTTCTTTCTCCAGTCTGCGCCTTCACCACTGAGTCACTTGGTGCAACATCATATTCCAGTGGAGATGATTTTCTCTTTAGCCCTTCAGTACTTCTATAAAATGTTCTCCGAAGCTAGTGAACAATATGTTCCAAAGAAAAAGTTCAAAAACAGCAAATATCCTAAGTGGTACACGCATGAAACTAGGAAACTTATGAACAGGAAGAATAAGGCGTACAGAAAAGACAAACGAACAAAAAGTCGGGATGATTACAAACAGTATTCAATGCTTCGCAGGGAGTCAAAGCATCTAAAGAACTCAGTTATCTTTTAAATGTTTCGAGTGTAGATCAGACAACTCCCAAAAATATTAAGTATTTTTGGTATTACACAAATTCGCTTAAAAGGGATAACGGTATTCCTGAACATATGGAGCTTGACAAACAAAAAAAGCATACCGCCAAGGAAATAGCTGACGCTTTTGCCGAATATTTTGGAACTTGTTATCGAAATTACTCAGCACATCAGCCTTATACAGTGGACGAAAAAGAATGTACATTTCTTTCTAATCATTACTTTACCTACAAAGTTGTTTATCAGAGGCTTGCTTCGCTTGATAAAGGAAAAAGTACTGGCTCAGATGGAGTACCCGCAGTTTTTCTGAAGGAATGCTGTGTGTCACTTGCAAGCCCACTGTGCACAATATTTCCAAAATCATTTAATGCTGGTTTCTTTCATACTTTATGGAAGGACTCGTGGTTAGTTCCCATATTTCAAAGTGGCTCCAAAAAAGATATAAAAAAATATAAAGGCATATCATTGCTTCCAATTATGTCCAAGGTCTTTGAATCCATAGTAACCGAGGAATTGTTTCAAAGGTTTAAGCATCACATATCACCTCATCAGCACGTTTTTTTTAGG
>JAEQML010065921.1:0-20460 GCA_016904865.1 Pissodes strobi
ACCTTTACTACCAGGCTACCACTTCAAATACCGGGCTACAACTTTTACTACCAGGCTACCACTTCAAATTCCGGGCTACCAGTTCAATTAGCAGGCCACAGTCCAATTACAGGGCCACAACTTCAATTTCCGAGCCATATAAAGAATTAATTTTAAATCAGTAAATAATAGAGAATGTAGGTTCAGTATTGCTGATGTACGATCTCTTCTCTCACCCAGTTATCGAAAATAAGTTAATATGCCACATCAATCGATTTTTATACTCAATTTGCTAGTCGTAACGGTGGCTGTTATCTTTATTCTATTTTCAGAATGGAGAGAATAATATTTATATTATATTGTAACACCCCAACCCTTTTCTCGGATCACCTCGCCAAAACAGCGACGATTGTGAAGTTTTAACCCCGAGAACACTCGTATAAATTCTACTTAAACGAGAAGAGTGGCGCCGAAAATTAAGTTAATTACTGAAACAGTTAAGACCGGGACTATAACCAAAATTAAGCAAATTTCTCACAACACCCATGTCGTTCTGTGGCCTGGAAATAATATCAATCTTGAACAGAGACAGACGGAACTACTATCTTCATATTACACTTATAAATCTGGGAATTATGCCCTGTTATTCCCTCTTGCCTGCGTCGCGCCTATTCCTTGCCGAAATTTACACTAGAGAACTTCAATATACCAGGAGAGTTTAGATTTCAAACGGAATTTGGCCTTTTAGAATACACGAGCTATAAATTGTTGAACAATTTAATAGTCAAAAAAATGTAAATTACGTGTAACAGCTAACTCAGGCGTTGTTTTCTGACTGCTTTGAAAATATGAACTAAAATAAATTAATTTCTGGTTATATCCAACAATATCGTATTTTAGGGACAGGTAATTTAGTTCTTTTATTTTTGATTTGCGGTTTCAACATATTATACCTACATATTGTAAACTAGAAAGCGTTAACTAAAGAACACTCAGTGTAAAGTTTGATCTTTACCAGCCTCTCTTCAGATTTGAGATATCAATCAATCAACATTACTGAGTATTACAGAAGAGGACCATAATGAAGAAGAAAATTTTCAGCAATTTTAATTTTAGAACACAAGTATCATACTTTGGATAAAAGAAAAAATCACCCTTATGAAAGGAAAAAATAAGCAGTCTATCAATACCTCCTTCAACTAGGCCAACTAGCTGATATTGAAATTAGCAGTGACGTCATGAAAAGTGGTCCATACTTTTTTGCCATAAGAAAAGCATTAAGAGGAGCCAAGAGGTGCCCAGTAAAAGTATTGTTTATTTTATCGCGCCTACTTCCGTATTTAACGTTGATTGCCACGCTGGGCGACTGGAATGTCAATTCCCATCTCGACGTCATGTATCCGGTGCTGCCAGATTGAGCGCTTTATCACAATTTGAGCTACTTGCTATTTGCCACAAATTATTTTTCAAAGAAACGTTAAATATTCGTCTTCGATTCCAAGATTACAATTAACAATATATTAGATACTTAATGTAAAACTTTACTTTGGTATATTATAGTATAGTTATATTAAATATAAACAAATATTTAAAACCCAAAAAGTAAATATATAAAAACTGAAAAGTGAAGCAATAACGGAATCAAAACCTTTAAGAAAATAAACGTTGCTAACCAATAACCTAATTATTTTGTATAAATATTAGGTCCGTTTAAAAACATAATTTCAAATGTCATTCAACAAATGCTGTAAAAATTAAAGTCCAACTAAATATACGTTAATAGTTTACATCCCAAATAATGTATGAAACTAACTCTAAATCTGGCAACACTGCCTCAGTGCCTTCTGTCAGTTGGCGTAATGGCGTGCTTTCGGCCGGCTTGTTAATTATTGTTCTGTTCGATTTGACGATTTTGATTGTTTTTCTGTTAATTTCTTTACACTTTCGTGTGTGTAAATTTATGTGAACAATGATGTGCGGTGGAAACTCGCCGAAAAGATCTAAAGTTCATGTTTTTAGCCTCGTTTTTAGCTTTCCAAAATGTTTGGAGTTGACCTGTTGCGTTCGTGTAATAAGAGTTTATTTTGTGCTTTTTCAATGTGGTCAGCAAGTTTATAAAATTTGTTCCTGTTAGCTAATTTTGGAGTAAGTAATATTTAGTGTAATTATGCCTCACAAAGGCTGTAATGCAATGTTTGCTATATGCCCTCAGTGGTCAAAAAACTTCATGAACTAAAACGAGTCAAAATATTAAAACATGGATATTCCCGTAGTTTAAAGGCCCTTTTTCCATCATTTATAAAAAAGCAAAATGTTAAATTAGCTCTCAAAATATTTAATCATTTTATTATAGAGGCTCTGAAAGGTTTTCTCTCGGGTGTTCTTAATAATTTGTCACATTCACAAGACACAGCAGAGGATCTGAAATGCCAGTTAATCACTTATTTAAGTAGATATTGCTGTCATATTGTTTTAAAAAAAATAAGTTGTGAATTTTGTAAAGACAATTTAACCTTAAATGAACCTTGTGTTGTAGAAGATTCTTACAATTTCATTAATTCCTTAAGTCGTGGGGCTCTTTTATATCCTCGTGAACGTAGTTTCAACAGCCTATATTATATTTAAAAAACTGATTAATGAGTTCGAAGACACATTTTTAGATATTTACAATAAAAAGTCTTTTCTTTGTGAGCTGTTGTTAAACTATCTAAATCAAAACAGCCTTTTGACTAATTTTGAAAATTGTAAAAATCACCTAAAAATTGACGTTTCAAAAATTTTTCTTTGCAGCATTTCAAATACACTTCTTTCTTAATAATAATTATTGTTCTAAACATAATCATAATATTTTGGGTAAAAGGAAAACAGGAAACTGGAGACTTTTAATAAATAAATATTAGATCCCAATAATATACCGAGTAATATACCAAATCTAACATAAAAAAGTAATAATTTTAAACCTGTATAAATCTTTCATGTTTTATCATAAATATTTGAAGATTGCAAGGTTCTTTGGATGGAGAAAACCGAGGAGAAAACGCACTATCAAATTTGACATTACTATTACCCTTGCTATTACCCAAGCTATTACCTATTATGACACTTTTATACCTATAGTGATATTTTACCGTGGTATCTAGTTTCAGTTTATTAAAATAGGTAGATTCTATTTTGATAAACTGGATATTCAAAGGTTTTTGCTTTGAAATTTCGTTTTCCTTTAACAAAAATCGAATGAGGCACGTCTAAAGGCTGTTCATGACTTGCAGCCTTGTTTTAGCCGGAAGCTCTTAAATATTATTTATGTAGGTATGCAGAAAAAGGTAAGTAAACAGCAATTTCGTATTTGATTTAAAAAAAAATTGAGTAATACACATTATCAGTCATGATAGTCGTGCTTAAAGTAATATCAGCTTGTAGGAGGTATTGTATTAGGCCAATTACGTTTCAAACTACATATATAAAAAAGATAAATTTACAAAACACAAGTTTTTGTTATATTTTTTCGAGATTTTTGCATCTAAAATGTCTACTTAACTGTGAAATTTTAAAAGAAATTGCACATTTCAATATACGCCTGTAAATAAGTTAAGACCACTTTTGATGACGTCACGCGTAAGCCGTCTGGCCTTGTTGAAGGAGGTATTGAGTCTATGCAGAGATAGAGAAATATAGCTAGAGTATAGTTACAATTTTAAACGCAAAGTGTTAGAGATAGGTACCGTATTGGGAAACTCATAGCAAAAGCACTTGGGCGTTGGATTAAGTAAAGTATTGAGGAGTAAAATGAAGAAATGAGTAACTAGGAAATAGAGTTACCGTTGTAAACGCAAGTGTTAACGATAAATACCCTACTGGGAAAATTGTATATGTAAAGCACAAATGCGTGGATATAAAGCATAGTTAAAGTCACATAAAACTATTATCTACGATACATACAGTAACAGTAACTAGAAGAAAGCAGCGTAAATATAAGAAGAAACTAGCATCTATAAAGAAACAATACACTAGGGGGATACGACGAACTGGACCAGGGTCGGAGGGAACCAAGAAAAAATAAATAAAAATAACTAAAAAACCGTAACTAAGTAATTAGGAAGCAACCATAACTAAGTTAACACAAAGAAACCAAAAATTAAGCAAAAAGTAACCAAAACTAAGTAAATACAAAGAGACCAGACACTATGAAGAAATCAGAAACTAAGCAACTAAAGATAGGAAATTAGGGAATATAAATAGTAAAAATAGGACAAATATGTTAGGAATATGTAAATAAAATTTGGAACGGGAATGTTGATGATCAGTATCTGAGAAAATAGAGAAAATCATAAGACAAACATGTAGGCGTCCAAAGAAGGTTCATATAGAGAAAAATGGAGGTGTATATAAGTAGGAAAAGTTATAATTTTCAATACAAGTGTTAATCATAGGTACCACACAAGGGAAATCATTATAAAAACACATAGGCATTAGAGGAGAAAATGAGAAATTGAGATTGAGCAACTGGAGTAAAAAGTTATAATAATTTAAAATGCAAGTGTTTAACGATAATACCATATTGGGAAAGACACATAGGCATTTAATTATAAGAGGAAGTAAAGAATTATAGTATTGAGAATACCAGAGTTTTAATATTGAACTAATAGAAAGGAGAAGCTAGAAAGAAAAATTATATAGAGTTCACATTGGGAATGTTGTAGTCAACTGTCGAAGAGAAGTACCTTATAGGAAAGATCATAACAGGATGACCTAGGAGATTAAAGTGAAATCCACATAGGGATACATATGAATAGATGTATATATAAAGTTTTAGACGGTATATGAGAAGATACTAAAAGAGAATATGCTATTAGAAATAAAGGAAAATAAGTTAAAAGTTAAATAATATTAAAGAGAATATATCACAAAAATGTCGACACAAAACATAAAGAATACAAAGAGATAGTTAAGATATATAGACAAAATACATAGAGATACATTCAATGATTAAAAATAAGCGAATATTAATAAAGAATTATCGTCACCCCACATAGAGAAAAAAAATTAAGACATAAAATAATACAACATAGAATTAGATAAAATAAGAAACCTTAAAGTATAGAAACATAGAAAATATAGAATAAATAGCATATACATGGATAGAAGAAAACTTAGATTAACTAAATGAGCCAACATAAAGATAGAATAAATAATCATGGATGAAATGGGAAGAATTACACTCGTACAGTACATACAATTTTAAATCCAGACAACCCACCAATCAGCAGCATAAATCTTGCAAAAGTACCTATTTGATAAGTAAAATATAAGCGAAAAACTTGTAATTTATGTGAGGTAATTTACACCGAAAAACAAGCATTAGCCTTCTTAGAGAATGCACCGACTCTGGGAGAGATGATACTAATTAAAAATACTAATATCCAAATAATATAATCGGTTAAACCAATATAATTAACGTCGGTGTAAATAATCCACATATTTATTAAATGTCCACTATTATTAGTATGGTTCTATCCCGGCAATGATTACGATCAACGTAATAAAGATATCAATGTTATATAATCACAAACCGTCGGCAATATTTTTCAAGGTAGTCCAAGCATACGTGATAGTTTTTGTTATTATGTTTAATAGAAACAAAATCCAAAACAATGACCGTGAACTACGATAAACAGCTAAGCGATGACATAGAATCTGCTGACAATGATTAAAGTATAAACAAATACACGTATTTCAGCATAAGTTATGATATTCTAATACCTAGATATAATTCGAACATTATGAATATAATATTAGGCATATTATAGTTTATTGAAATATCATATAATCTTACGATTTTAAGCATAATGTAATTCAATAGTAAAAATCTAAACCGAAAAAACAAAAACACAGGAGCAATGATTTATGTAAAACATATATAGAGATAAGGTACAGACAAAATTAAAAATATGTGTAGAATTGGCCGCCGAAGGCGAGCCACACTAGTCATGTAAATAATTTGGCCTTTGATCACCCCGTCATAGATGAGCTGGTGCCTTGCTGGAATTTCCGGGAGCCAAGCCTGATCTCTGACCATCCGGAAATACATAATAGTAAACTCGAAGCGCTACAAAGAAAAAGGAGAGAAATATTAATGGGCACACCGTGAGAAAAAAAAGTGTAAGTTCTTACCACAGGGACTTCCGGCAAGGCTCGTCTTCTCTCCCTGCGGTAGGCCCGAACAAATCTTCTCTCTTTAATAGAAGGAAAGGGGGTGTACAAATGCGATAGTGAAACAACAAGGGAGACTTTTTGAAGGGATTATACATTTTTTTTACTTACGGCAGGGCACTTCCATCACGTATACTATAATAGTAAGATTACCACAGAAAAAAATGATGAATGATATACAGGATACAGTATATAACGTGATACTGGGTCTAGAAAAATGCAAGATATCAAAAATATTTCTCGATTGTTTTAGCACCAATATGTTTTTTAATAATATTTACAACAATGTTCCATTTCGGTTAAACGTACACAGCGGACCAACTAAAATATAACATGATACTTGCATATGTTTAAGGCACCATTTAATAAAAATATGCTCTATGATTTCAAATACGAATTAGTACCGCTGATAAAAAATTTAAATGATTCAAAGAGCAATTTTTTTAACCTATACACGTACTTGTATTAATATAACATTAGGATAGAAAAATTTTTTTCAAGATTTAGCACTTATAATTGGTTTATATTTGTTACATGTATCAATGGAGTCCTGATATACACAGCAGCCAAAAGGAGTCCGACAAAGATTCTTAATTTAGTAAGGACGTAGATCGAGACCCCTTGGCTGGAGTCCAGGACCGAACTAGGCCATAGACAAGAATATTTAAAGTGCTCAAACATAACTTAGATTTAAGTAGGTACAGAACGATATGACTATACGAACATTGGGGACAGCACGTTATTATTTAAGGGGTTCCACTCCTTTTAAACATACTCATCAAAAATGAGTCTCTAAGATAACGGAGTTAATTATTTCTTTTTGAAACACTAACAAATCTTTATTTATTAAGCAGATTCTTTCCTTTTTGAACTTTTAACCGTAAAATATGTTTTGCAGTGGGGGCCAATGCTAGTTAGAGGGGGCATGTGTAAACTAGAAAGCGTATTAACTAAAGAATACTCAGTCTAAAGTTTGAACTTGATATTTGACATTGAATGATAAAATATTATGAGTATTATCTAAACATGTTTTAAAAAAAATCAGCAAAATCTCAACAAAGTTTAGTATAAAACAACGTGCAAATCAAGTAAACGATAACTTATCTGGTTGAGTAGTTCCCTTTTAATTAAGGCAAAACGCTTCTCTGGAAACCTAGATCAAACATCCCCTAAAGTTACGACAGTGAAAAGTAAAGTAAAAAGTAAAGTGAACCATAGATCAAAGTGAAACTTAATTAAAGTATACCAGTATAAATTAAATGAATTAACGCTCATAATAATCTAAACTAAAAGTAAATTCGAGGGAACCTCAAATTATTTCAAGGAAACCAAATAGGTCGAGTCCAGTCAGTCCTCAGCGAATGGTCATGGGTTTTAAGCCATTCTGGTAAATTGTATTCAGTCATAGTTATCCTTTTAAGTACATACCTTCCTGTATCTGAGGACCAATACCAGTTTGTTTCGAATTAAGCGAGTCGTTATTCCATCTAATCTACGCAACCTACAGCTCAAAGAGGAACGCCGCCAATAATTACACTCAGCAGCACGCATCTGGGAAGCGCGTTAAATTCCTCTTTGACAATATTCTTTTAAATAAGGAAGTATAAATAGTTGTTATGCCACCATATACTTCCAGTTGAAGTTGAATTTTTATGGAATGGATCTTTTCTATCATCTCTCTACCACTTTTTTAAAATAATATTTTCAAAACTAATTATTATAAATATGCCGTCATCGAACCAGATTTCCTCTATAGCAGATTATTTTACGCCTTTGGTCTCCAATAAAAATATATCCTTCAACGCGGCAACATTTTAAAACATAAATGATTTGAAATAGTTAAAATTTTGACATTTATGAGACTTACGCTGTAGTAGTTTAGTCGTGAATATATGTGTATAATTATTATTAAAACCTCTTCAGCTAGCTGGTGTTTGTAGGCGGGTACACGTTGTCAAGGGCAGCACGCAATGTTTCCTAATTGGTTTAATTTGGTTATATTTGAGATAATAAGAGATAATTCTGATTTGTCATCATCTTCAAAATGTTACAGGAAAAATATATTTGAAAGCTTTATTTGTGAGACATATCTATGACTATGAGTCTTTCACTCTACTAGTATTAACAGAAAAAGTTATTGTAGAGTCTTTAAAAAGTTTTAAATTTATTTCTCTAAAAATGTGAGAGTCAAAAATGGGAAAGTTTAGTCTCACTAGGTAAGGCATTTACGTAGTGAGACCAAAGGTGCGTATCGACTACGCGCGGCTGCCGCGCGCATCATGTTTATCCGCGGCAAAACCACCGAACATAATACGTTACATGATACAAAGAATACATCTTTGTATCATGAATAAGTTATATGCTCGGTGGCAAAAACCGATCATTTGCCACGCGAGCCATTTAAGGCACGACCTTTTGTAGAGCGCGGCTGCCGCTGGCGGCGGGGGATCTATCCCGAATTTTTAGCTTTCGCGAGGCAACAACCATGGACGTTTCACATTAGTCACAAAAAAACCCAAAAAAGTGCGTTATGGATTATATATTAATAGAATGCTGTATGGTGGTGTGAGACTTACGGAAGACATGAAATATGAAGCCATTGACCATACAATAAAAAACTTTACAAGAATGTCAATTTTAGAGCTTGAGCACCTAAAACCATTACCTGAGCCGCATGTGAAGAAAGTGAACACAGAATTTCGACACGGCAATAATTGAGTTGGCTCGCTACGCAACGCGGTATCCATTAGGCGCGGCTGCCGCACGAGCCCATGTTCGAGAGTTTGCCGCGCGTAATCGATACGCACATTAAAAGGCTCAATCGTGGTATTAAATCCAAGGACAAATTTATGCAGGGAGCAAAACGAAAATCCGAGAGTTTTATGAAGGATGCCATTGTCCGTGAAGAAAGGTTTAAAAATAAGATAAAAGGTCAAAAACATCTAACCTCACTCTTCACAAACAGGTTGCAGTGAATCAACACTGAAAATGAAAAATTAAAGATGGGAAAAGTACTATGTTCTGAAACAATTACAGAACTAAAAAAACTTCGCTGAATTAAACAGGAACATGTAGTATCAACGTTATCATTAAGAGTTGATAAAAACTGGTTTAGCAGTGAGCTATGCAAAGTAAGACGTGAATTTAAAAGAGCGTGGATGGAAAATATAGAATATTCTCTGATAAATCCAATGACCAAACTGGCAGTATTGGATGGATGCAGGGAGTTGTTCAGCCAAAACAGTAGAGTCTTAATAGTAATATTGGTAGGCTTATTGGTAGAAAACTTAAAACCGCCAAAATACAAACCACCCTAAAAACTATGGCCCCTTTCTTCAACGTCATGCGTCAGCGCATAAATAAGCTAAACTCTGACTTTACGAAAGGTAATTTTGAGCGTTGATTATGTGCCAGAGTCTTGGGACATTAAATACTAAAACTGATATATTATTTAATAATTTGTTAGCAATACAAAAAGAAATTGGTCATACTTATAAAACCGTGGTTATCTGATATTGCTTTTGACGGTAAATTAATTCGAGATAGGTTTATTGTTTTCAGGCAAAATAGAAACATAACTGCTTTCAAGTCGTAAGGAGTGCATATCGCAGTACTTCAATGAGCGCTTAGTTTAATACTGCCGATATTGAAGTTCTTTAGGTCTGGGTGGCTTCTGATAATAATTTTCATATAGTTTATTTTATGGTAATATATATCGTTCCAGTTTGTAATGTGCAGACCTTTGAAGGTCTGCACATTACAATCTGGACAGCTTAGCTCTTTATGGCAATATTGTGAAGTACTAAAATGCATAACCTGCTAAGTAAATATCACTCTGTCCTATGTTTGAACCTGAACTTGGAAAATATTATGTAAACATTCAAGACAAAGAGAGTATAAACTTTAAACGTGCAACGAGCAGCACATTTGATTATATAAATACTCAAGCGAACCATTAGTCCAGTAGACTTTGTTTCTCACCCAAACCAGTTCTCTGCAAGCACATATGTGCTTAGGGTCCTAGGCTGTATCCTTATTTCCTACCTAAATCAGAGTTTTGCAGCACTCATAGACCCATAAACAATTCAAAAGTATACCTCAATCGAACAGACATGCGCACCTTAGTAATCGGGTACAGTGTAAATTTTTCAAGTCTTGGGCCAATTTATATTTTTTTTGACTGAAGCCCCTTCTTTATCATCTCTTCTCACCTGACGTCAACCGACCCCAAATCTGAGCTACATAGCCTGCACTCCATCCAAGGCGTTACGCCATACGTTATACAGGTCGTGACAATAAAACTTTATTATTTATACAAAGTGAAGCAAGCCGTCCTATAAAAATTTAAAGTTCACCGTCAAGCTCAAGAACTATACTATTTGGTAAGCGTTTCATATATTCATTAAGTCTTCTCGCAATAGACGGCGCTCCTTACCACTCTGAGTAGAGCCGGATTTTGTAGGTCTAGGCTACGCAGATGACCAAGTAGTAATAATAAAAGGCAGGGAGGGACTCTCCCTAAATCCTAGGAAAACCATTCTTGTCCCGTTCACAAAAAGAAGGAAACTAGAAATGAGAGCGCCCAGTCTACCCGCACCACAGTTAACTTTTTCCACCGGGGTAAAATATTTAGGGGTCACACTGGACCGTATATTTACCTGGAACAAGCATCTAGAAAACACCGTCTCTAAAGCCACAGCGGCAATCTGGACATGCCGCAAACTAGTTGGCAAGACATGTGGCCTAAAACCAAAAATGGTATATTGGATCTACCAAACAATAATAAAGCCCATGGTCACCTATGTCTCGCTGGTATGGTGGCCAAAAACCCAGCAGGTCACCGCACAGATCAAACTTAATAAAGTGCCTAGGCTGATATGCCTTCCAATAACAGGGGCAATGTCAAAGTGCCCTACCGCAGTCTTAGAGGTATTGCTGAACATGCGTTCTCTTGATCTCAGTGTGAAGAGGGAGGCGACTATCAGTACTCACAGGCTATTCCAAATAGGCAAATTCAAACTTGGAGATTTCCCTGGTTACATACGCTTCTTTGAAGAAAAAAAACTGGAAAATGCCAGCAAACCAAGCGACCAAATGAAGGTTATGTCGGAATTAGATGTCCCATTTGCAGTGAATATAGATGACCGCCGATTCAAAACTAGCGAAAGGCGTAGGATTGGGCAACTCAGGTCTAAATTGTAGGCTTTCCAAACCGCTAGGCAAATATATAACCATCTTCTAAGCGGAAGTGCTTGCCATGCGGAAGAGTGCCTCACATCACATGAGGACTTCACAGAAAGCACATCTACATATTTTAAGATAGTCAGACGGCTGTAAAAGTTTTCAAGTGCGTGTCAAAGCTAGTCTGGGAATGTAAGCAAACCCAAAAATATCTAGCAACACGCAATCAGGTAACTTTAATGTGGGTTTCTGGCTATGGAGGCATAGTAGGCAACGAAAAAGCAGACTGCCTTGCGAAAGAAGGAGCTGGAACACCATACTATGGTCCAGAGTCCTACTGTGGCCTTATGAAGAGCCACTTCACCGAAGGACTGAACAAATGGGAAAAAGACCAACTGTCGTCCTATTGGAGAAACACTCCAGTACTAAGACAGGCGAAAAGGTTTATCACCATCCCTGCGAAAAAAGCAGAACAGCTCTTAGACATGAACAGAACAGATATTAGAACTGTCACCGGACTCCTCACCGGACACTGCTCGGTAAAATACCACCTAAAGGCAATAGGCGAAGCAGAAGATGATCAATGCAGAATTTGCAATAATGCAAATGAAACCGCAGAACGTTTACTCTGCCACTGTCCAACCCAACTCTGCAAAAGGCTCAAGTAACTTGAAGGAGTACAGCTATCACCTCAAGAAGTGAGTCAACTACCTCCCGAGAAATTAGCTTCGTTTGGAAGAACCCTACGTCTCTTGGACACAAGCTAAGTTCTAGAGTCATGCACAAAATATATGTAAAGGTAGCAGTGCTGAGCGGCTGAAACTCCCTAGTATCCTACCATTTACAATAGACGGCGTCATTGTTTTTTTACGTGACATATTGGTGGAGGCGCCAGGCAAACAAATATCCCACCAGATAATGAACACAGCCATAGAACCCTTAAGAAACAATCCGCAAAGAGGACATCTATCAACAATCAGCCCACCAGTTCAGAAAAATTTACCAAGGACAGTTTGAGTGATAAGATTCTTAAAGGCATATGATATGGAGAGTAGCAAAGATATTTATTTCATTTTTAAAGTAGGTCAGCGATTTTAAATAAGTCGAATAATTTGCTGTACAAGTTCAGCAATTTTTTTATAGGTCAACAAGTTTAACTGAGTCAGATAAACGGCTATTAAGTAAATATTGTTTGCACAGGCAGACCTGTATTTATAAATATTGTAAACAAATAAATTAAATAAACTATATTATCAATATAGGAATAAGAATTTAAGAATTATCCTTATGAAATAAAGACAGGACCGTCTTTTGAATATTGTATACGATTCTAAAACAAATAAGTAGTGGAGGGACTATTCGAATACAAATAATCGGAGTATCCGATTCTGGCTTGCAAACGGATGTATTCGATTCTCAACGAAGAATTCGAATACTAGGAATATTCGAATGCGCTAACAACGAATTAATCGTCCCTCGAATGCTGGTTGAATCGAAATGAAATATGAATCGGCACGATTCACAAACAAACTTGTTCGATTATGCTGGTGTGCCGTCTGAGCAACAAATAATAGCGGGCTTTGTTTTGTATTATGGTGAACAATAATCGAAAACGCTATACTATAAAAAGTATAAAATAGAGTAGTTTAATTACTGTGGTAGTTTTTTAATTGTTGAATATTTTTCTTCTGTAGTAAACATATTATTAATTTTAAATGCGGTACTGGCCAGGTATGACATATATATATAATATAAAATAAGGAGTTTTGGGAATTCAAATTTAAAGTCATGATTTTAGTAAATCTTTAATAAACTTTCACATAATATCTAAACAAAAGAACTTTTAACCAATATTTTATTTTTCCTTATGAATGCTTTTGCTAATCTTTGTAAAATATTTTACTCTTATGCTTAAATGTATCAAGAATGAAGACTTCAAGATCAAACAATCCAGAATCGGACAATTTGTAAATTTGAATTCGGGAACAAGACTTCGAAGTCACTCGAAATCTTGAGAGATTGAATCACTAATTGAAACATTTGGGTTATCGCGACTAATCCAAATAATTCGATTCTTTGTATTCGAATAATCATTCGATTCTCAAAAGTATTCGAATGCAAGATATTCGATTCTAAAAATCATCCGATTTTCCCTTCACTACAAATAAGTTCTACAAACGATTCTTTTGTTCGCAATCTAGAGACAGATTTGTAGTATCATTAAGATAATTTTTAAAGATAAGTTTCTTTTTGTTGCATGAATATACCAAGCACCCGTGGATGACCATACTGATCTCTCCAGCAGGCTTTCACATATGATACTCCTAAACCCTTTAAGGGCGTGTCACATCATGCTAAGGCGTAGATTGAAAAGAGGCTAGAAAAGGGAATTACAAAGGATCAAGCTGGATCCAGAATGTAACACTGATGATATTATGTATTGTACAGTTATAGAAAGGTAATATGAAATGCATTGTCTTCTCGAATTGAGGTCTTTCTTTTTCCATCTGGTGATCAATACAGTTGATTGCATTGCCACACGATCGGCATGTTTCTTTAGTTCCTGAGAACAAATATCACCATACGCTTCATACTGGTGTCAACTACAGTTGTAATGAATTTCTATCTCAGTCGCCAATTTGTAAAGATAAAGCGAAAATGAATTTATTTAGTTTATTTAAATATAAGATTCTTTGTCACTGAGGGTGTGAGTTGTCTCTTTTACTAACTATTTTTGTATGATATTGTGGGTGCCAGAGCTCCTTGATAAAATTTAAATAAAAAATAAATATTAAGATATCAAGAATTATAGAGATAAGAACATTAAAAATTAACAGGCGTCTTAAAGAACTCGATCGATCTTACAATAAATCAAACAAAATATTTCTAAAAACAATATATATTAATTTAAGAACTAATTTACAAGATGATGAGGTTTAAAAAAATATATTAATATCTATATAACCAGATGTAAATACAACTTATGAAGTTTTGGCTTGGAATAAATTAACTAGCAATGTAAATGAGGATCAATGTAAACGATAAAAAAATTTAATTATGACAAATAGTTCGTCTAAGCAAACGATCTTTCTTCTGATAAATATTACCTATCTTCATTCAGTTATATGTAACCATGCGATAACTTCGTTCAGCTATTTGTAACCATGCGATCGGTTAGGATCTCCACTGGAAACCTCTTCTGCCTGTACCTAAGCTCATCCGCTATAGGCGTATTCAGGTCTTACAGATAATCCTAGTGGGGACTCCTACTTGTTTGCACGGCAAAGCTGTAGATGGTGTCTCGAATTTACTAACTAACACTGCTTATTTACTAATTATTCAGGGAAGTATCCTGTGTACCTCAGTTGGACTATCATACAGGAGGTATTAACAATGACATTTTGGAAATTTACTGGTTACAGCAGGTACAAACAGAACTTAAATTACAATTTTAAGTTGAGCAAAAATTATAGATAACTATGGTTAAGCAACCGTAAATAATTACTGTTACTCATGATACTTCCTTTCTTTACTTTAAGATATGAAATTCAAAAGAATTTATAATTAAAATTTAAGATTCAAAAGAAAATTATGATTAAAATTTAAGATTCAAAAGAAAATTATGAAACTTGTCCAAATAGTGGCTCTCGGCAACTTCCGCTGCTCTAGATTTTTATGATAAATAAGAAAATCAAGGTATAACCTCTCTATAAATGAGTCTTATTATAACTCAAAATAAATAATTTCTATTACTTTCTTTATATGGCCCTTGGCACATAAACGATAATTAAAAAAATAGAAAAAACGAGGTACAACCTCTCTTTAAACGAGTCTTATGACTCCAGATAAGTAATTTCTATTACTTATGAAATGAATTTATAAATATGGCCCCTTGGCACATAAACAATAATTGAACGTAAATTACGTCTCAATTAATTAAAGATAAAGATAAGATAATCACTATCTCGCCTTGAGATAGGAACTTAGATAAACTGTAAAGAAAAAAAATAACTGGTAAATTTACACACGTTTACGTAAACCTCTCATATATGTAAATTAATATCGGTACATCATTAATAAAGCGTGACACGCTTGATGTTACTAATAAACTGAAATATTAATGAAATAAGCCTGAAAAACTATGATCAACAATACTACAAAGGAAAATTCAGCGAAATTCTACTCAAATTCAATTAACTACCTTTTACAGGAATATATAAAATTCGCTCTGAGAATCTCCCAGGTAATACTGATCAATTTAAATGAAAATATGTCAAATCATATGTATGACCACTGAACGATGAAATAATTACGTTCTCTATATATTTGGATTAAACCATTATCAAATTACACGAATTTGACCAATAAGATACGCAATGATCCTCCAAAAAACGATATTCAAACCTAACGGTCACCATAAAAAAATTAAGATTGTTGAAATCGTCAATCACTCGAAAGCGCAATATAAAAATGCTAAATTCTCGCTTTAGCCAAAAAAAATAAGTGAATTGGAAACAATTATTACTTATATATTTGAAAAACGAAAAGATTATTGAAAATTATGCAGGATGCATCAAATATTTTGAGATCAGAAAATTAATCACTTACCGCGTCAGACGCTCACACCAAGATGACACACTTCGTTTCAAAATTTTGTAAGTTCTACCTATTTCGGTTTCCAACGCTCTCATTGGGCAATTTAAACATGTGACAACCGCTATCGGAAACCCGTCGTCAAACTAAGGAAACATTCAACATACGCTAAATATAGCAATCTATTGTAGATTATGTGCTAATTTTACAGGTATTGAACAACGCACTACGTCCTTCATTACCAACTTTATGAGATATGCCCGTTTCCGAACAGATGGCATCATTTGACAAAGAAATCTGTAATTACACGAATTCGCGAATTATGGATATAAATAAGCGTACCTGATCTCCTTAAGTAGTTAACTGTGTGAAATATATCCATTCATAGATAGGTGTTACTGCCGATTAATATACTGAACATTGAAAATCATTGATAAATAGATATACTTTAGTGGAGCGGAATAGATTGATATAAGATAACTTATATTTCGTTACAGTACTTAGGGGACGATATATTTTCCGATGCACGGAATAATGGTCGAAACGTTTCTGAGCTCATTTGGTTGGTAAACCTTAGCTTAGGTAGCGTTACAGAAGATGATATACTGGAAATATTTAAAACGTTTAACCCTTAACTCGTCGCGTGGCGTTTCCGAGGCGCCAACTCAATAATTTCTTATAAAAATGACTTTAATTTATAATCACATGTCTAGACAATTCTTGCAATTATTCCAAGGGACTAGTTTTGCTACATAAGCCATTTAATATCAAATAAGTAGCATTACTTATTTCAGAATTATTCAATGTCTTTTGACATGGCGATGGCGTCGGCGTCGTTTCGTTGTCGTTTAGGCGCCAGGCGAACATAAACGTAGGCGGACCGCTTTTTGCTAAATCTAATGTATTCACCAACATGACCATTTTTGAATAAAAGCTTTATTTTAGTTATCAAATAATTACGTTCCAAATTATTCGTGCACAATGTGCTGAATCTCTGTTCAGTGTAAAGAGTGTTTTCATTGTGACGTAAATTTATAAAAAAAAATATTTCGCCTGTAAATTATTCTCTATGCATTCCTTTGAATATGACTAACCCTAGTGAAAGTTGTAAAAATCGTCTTTTATTAAAATTGAGCAAGATTGAAACTTTACTTTTGGAATATAACACTGAAAATGAAGAACTAGAATTTGTAAATTTGAATGAAATTGATGAATTAGGTGAAGATCATGAAAGTTTTAGCGAACATGCTACAAGTTCTGAAGAAGAAGGTGAAGATGATAATATTGTTGCTCTGGTGGCGTCAAAGAATTTTTTCTCGGAAAACTCAAAAATTTAAATGACCTTAAAAAATAATTACTCACTTACCTGGAACTCTGGGAGCTGCTGCAAGATCAGTGATATTTCGGAAATATTCAGGTTATTTTCTAATAACGAAATTATTCATAATATCACACAAACACTAATATTTATCTTAGAGAAAAGTTGTTGAAAGAATCGGATTAGGTAAGTACCGAAGAAGTCTTCGACGAATTTTTAGGTCTCTCATTTTTATCTTTATTAAATCATTTTTATAAACGCCACTCTCTCCACTATCTCGATATTGCTAGTTCTCATAAAATTTAATTTCGGTACAAGAGTGCGCTACAGTAACCAGGGTAGCTATAAAATTCCTGTTAAACAATACCCAGAACTCATTGGAGTGTATCAGTAATATTTCAACAATAATTCCTATCTGAGAAGAAATTAAAGAATTTAAACTACTTAGTCAGTAATTAAAACCGAACAGTGAAGAACCATTAAGAAAAAATTCCGAATCTCTGAACGCAGCAGCTCCCGAGTTAATACAATAGTTCCGTGTTGCTGTCAGAATATTTCGCCATCGCTGTTCAGGAAAGTTACATAATAAATTTTGAGCGCCCAAAGTGGGTACATAATATACATACGCACTAACCCTTAAAGGCAGCTTGATATGTGGGCTAGAGCTGCCCGAATTGGACCCACAACAAAGCCTATAGGGGACGTTTTAACATAAACCCCTTGAGCTTGAGTATAATGACCCAAAATCCAGTTTCATCTCTTTTTTTACGTATTTCGAATCAGTAATGTTGCTGTATTGAAATACAGAGCCCTTTCGGTAAATGTTCATGCCAGAGTATGTTTTATCATTAGAAGCAGTTATTTGACTATTTGAATGGTAATAGCTTAATTGTATAAATTCTACATTAAGAGATATCAAATTTCCATTATATGTGCTAAACGTTATAGATTTTTAAGTTATTTAATAATAAGATTAATTCAAACTCTCCCTTTTCAATCATTCTACCATTCCCCATTCTTTCTGATATCCGAATTCGTATTTCTATGGGCGTTAGATTAGAGTTGTTTTTGGATATTACATTTTTTTAATTAATAATATAAAAGAGAAAAGTGCCCTTTGTATATTTGCAGTTTTTCAGCTATTTGGCGCTATACATTTATGCATTTATCAACAAATTACTTAGAAGTAGTAATTGTTTGCGATATTTTGCCCTAAATATTATCTAGAAATAAATCCGAGAAATTAAGGAATAGTTAGACTGTTGTGGATATTTCAACGCTAAGAGAGAAATTTTGACCTGAAATGTAAAATCTGGAAACTTTAAAACTAATTAGCATAATTTTAAATGGAAGATAGGTTCAGAAAGTATAATTTATGAACTCTTACGGACAAATTCGAGAAAGTCTAATCAAGTGAAGTTAGTTACACGGTGTAAAAAGGACCTTCTGCAATTCTCAGATTCGCAGATATTTGGAGTGCAGATGATTTTGGAGAGAAATGCTTTTTAAATATCTTTACCGTCTTGGGATAAAACAATTTCTTTAAAAAAAGCAATGGTTATTCTATCCGTTTTAGAATTGTCCGACAGCACACAACCTGAATTATACCGTACAAAACAAGTGAAAAATCATTTATTCGTATTCAGAGTGAACACAATAATTTCATAAAAAATGCACTTTTGCAATCCAATTCAAGTAATTTGTAGCTCTATTATACAGTATGTTACCAATAGAGGGGTTTGAGAATGATCAGAACTACTATTAAAATATTCATTATTTTACTACCTTTTCCAAATGGGTGTGTATTATCATTATTATTATTATCCACGCTAACCTTCGCTGGTAACGATTTGGCCTAATTACCAGGCTGGGGGTAACCTGGTGGAAAAACAATTCAGTTCCTCCCACTCAGGCTTCGTTCAGGAATTTGCGGGTTATATTTCATGTCTTGAAGTATAACTGCACTCTGCGCTCATCCCATAATGTTCTGGGAAAATCCGAGATCCTGAAGATTTTCAGGGAGATTCCTTGAAGTGATCCTTTCAGCCGAAATTACCAGTGGGATTGTGAAGAATTAAGTCAGTTGCCAGACGTTCTTCAGCTCTACTCCAAGGTTTTCGCATTTTGTGACCTTTATGTCTCAGTTCTTCTGACGTTATGAGGTAGCGGTACAGCTATGCCAATGATGGTTCCAGTCTTTTTCTACTTATCTATTATAACGGTGTCCGGTCCGTTGTAGTCCACCGTTCTATCCGATATTATAGACCTGACCCAATACAGTACCGCTTTATCTGTTTTCAAGACTGGTCGGGGCCCCACACTTCCTACACTTGCCCGTCAAGTCTGAGACAATGTTTTTCATAATGCCTTAATAACTTATAAGATTATTAGGAATTTAGTATCAGTGTATGCCAATATGACAGGTACTAATAAAAGTACAATTCATAGACTTGGTTTAAGAAAGGACTAAACTACATACTTGTAACCTTTCTTTCTCTGAGAAGTCTATGAATTGTACTTTCACCAGTACCTGTCATATTGGCATACACTGATACTAAATTCCTAATAATGTTAGAAGGCACAAATTACTCAATGTATCTGCCTTCATATAGAGCTTATACTAATATCTACACAGATTATGGTGTAAATATTACCTCGGGAAAATAAGCGATTAACAATCTATTTTCTCCTGATTAAACGTATGTCTATTAATAATAATGGTTAGAAACTTGATAAGAATATTTTGCTGGAATAACCCTGTCATTATCTGACATATTTCAATATTATAATCTGTGTTATAATCTCTTTGAGGTACTAGAACAGCTAAAGCTAACTTTACACCTATTATAGGATTTTACATATCATCATACACCATTATTACAGAAGCTTAACGTTACCAATGCAATAAAAAATAAATACTTAGACATATAATTGAATAATTGATTTGCAAAATGAAAGCTTGAAAATTTATAATAACATACATATCACAATATTTTCATTTCAAATGTAGTAGAATATTGTAAACTACTAGAAATATTTAAACTACTAATTCATTATTACCCTGTCCTAAGATGAAAACTTGAACTTGGAAAATATTATGTAAACATTCAAGTTAATTTATAAACAACACAAGTGTTGTATATATAAGTAAGGTGTAAATATATGTAAAGGTACTATTA
>JAEQML010065922.1:0-20458 GCA_016904865.1 Pissodes strobi
TACTGCAACGCCAAACAAGCTAGGACTCGCATTTCATATTACCCGGACAGTAAACACGTAAACAGTAACAGTAAACACGCTCAAACAAATCAAATCTTTGCGATACACGACGTCTAACGTGTGCCGATGCCGGACTTCTAGATACTGATACTGATCATCACCTCAACTTAGAAGCAAAAACTGTTTAGTTTTCAACAAGTGTTCTAATTTGTGGAATAAAGCACGGATACCAAAATCGGCAGAAATAATGCAACAGATTTTAGGTTGCATTCTAATTACCCCGGTGTAACTGATGCTGTAAAAAAATTTTGTCTTTAAAGGAAAAGATGCCAGAACTTTGCGATGCACTTTTGCTGCCCAATTTTACTGAAACTGAAATATTATTTTTGACAGAATATACAACAATTATGAAACCTCTTGCAGAGACTCTTGACTTACTGCAAGGCGAACAAAATACATATTATGGATACTTTCTTCCCAGTAATTATATCAATGCACACAAAACTTGAGAAAATTAAATTGTCTGGTACAATCACACAGCTATCTAAGTCCTTGGATTACATTTTGAACTATATTCGTGAACGATTCCATCGTGTTTTTACCTTGCAGTCTAAGATAGCCGTTATAGCAGCAGTAACCAATCCTAGATTTAAAATGAGGTGGTTGAGTGCCTTCAAAGATACTGATGTTCAAGTAACCGCAAAAGATATTCAATTTTGGATATCGAGTAGTGCTTTGGCCTTTAAAGTATCAGTTGAGCCCGACTTGACAGCCCAAGAAGACGTTTTTTGATTTTAAGGATGATGCCGAGATTAATGTTTCTTCGGATACTGCTATTAGGCTCCATTCTACTGATACTTTTCAGAACCAGTTAGAATTTGAATTCCTCAAATACCTGAATGATAAAAGGACCACCTTGTCAATGCTGAACGAATACAATATTGTTAAACAGTTATTTATAAAGTATAACTGTATTTTACCGTCATCTGCCCCCGTGGAACGATTATTTTCTTTCGCTGAAATAATTAATGCTCCTAGACGTCATGCGTTAAGTGACACCAACTTTGAAAAGTTGGTACTGCTCAAAAGTTACAAACACGTATTCTAGGAAACGTATTAGTTATTTATTTTGTGTTTTTTTTTTCAAAGTATCCGATATCCTAATCCTAATAATATGTATTTTGGTTAGGTACCTTACGTACTTTAAAATAATGTTATTCCTATTGAAAAACAATACGTATGTTATGTTATGTACTTGTGTTGTTATTCTCATACTCATAATCTCATGTTATGTTATGTAAACTTATGTGTTACGTTTTACGTTTATGACTTTGACTTCTTTATGTTACCCATTCCGACGAATAAAAAAGATATTGAAATATGAATAGATGAGTTTTTATTTACTCATATATGAGCAACAAACAATGATTCTGGTAAGTCATGATCTGCATAGTCATGATTCATGATGATATGAAAACATCTGTCACGGTCACGAGTTTAGTTTAAATATATAATTTATATCATCATGTCATCATCTAACAAGTAACAAAAACGCCGAGTAAAACCATAAACCTAAGTTAGGTTTATGGTAAAACTCAAGATTTCAATTATTTTAATAAACCAAGTATACATTGTATCATAAACCTAACTACTCCGAATAGACGCTGAGTGGGCATAGCCCATAGAAAAATGCTACAATTGTATCGAGAGATGGCGCCACTATTATTACGAGTTAAATTTTATCGTATTTCGTCGCTTGCCAAACAACGGCCAAACGCCTTTCAGAACTCGGGTCGCTCGTGCTGTTGCCAAATTTAAATGTACTTAAAATAGATTATGTATAATAATTAAATATGAAAAGAGGCTTCTATTTTATTTCGGTTATTTACCTATGATTTTAAATGTTGCAGGACCGGAGTTTTTTTATTTACAGTTTGTGGTTTTTTACTTTTTAGTAACAATTAGTAATTACCTAGGTATTGTTATTATTGTTAGTACGTACCTACATAGGTATGAGAATAGGTATAGACATACTTTTTTTAGTTATTTAGGCGTACCTACGAATAGGAACTTAACATAACATGTCCTATAATATAATTATATTAATGATGTGTAAAATTATTAAAAATCTTGTACCTACTACCATAAACCTAACTATTCGGCGTGGGTTTATGCTACTATTACACTACAATACATGAAATCTAAAATAATGTATAGGTACCTAGGTAGATACCTATCAAATTTGACCCCGGATCCGGAACAATAAAAACATGTTTGCGGATCTCTCACAATTCAGACATTCATTAATTATTGTTCTCCTATTTTTGACTATAATATTTTGATATTATTATTGTTTTCAACATGTCAGGCATCACCTGTTGTTTTTATAACTGCAATAATAATCGAATAAATCACGGGATTAAATTATTTCGAATTCCCCTAAAGAACGACGAACTTTGCAAAAAATGGATTTTAAATAGTGGTAAGAATAAAACTTTGAATGAACCTTGACGTTAATCTGGAGGAATAATACTGGGGATTAATCAAGAACTTTATCGAGCATAATCCCTCGGGCCGTTTCATACGGGTGTCTCAAATTTGAGATATGACGTCATCGACTAGTTTTTAAATGAAAGTCCTTTTTTATTATTCTTTTAAAGGGCATAATAAAGTTTCAGTTCGGCACATAGTAATCGACGTGTGCTAGCATAGTTTAGTTATCGAAAAAAAATATCTCTCCTTTACTCAATTTATTCCAAGGTTAAAAACTCGCACTGTATACCTACGAGCCACTACTACATTACTATACAGGGTGTTCGTTAATGACATGCTAATATTTAAAAGGTTGATTCTTGGACACATTTTAAGGAAAAAACTTCTTATGAATGTATGCCCTAAACAACTTAACTTAAAAGATACAAAGGGAGAAAAAGTTTAAAAAAAAAACATTTTTTTTTATATAATAAGTGCGATACTATTGTAGATATCTTTATGAAATTGGGTACACGTCTTTTAGGCATCAAGATGTATTTTCTGTTGTACAGACAGTTTTTTTTTTCAGTGGCGTCTGTACCAGTTTTGCATTGAATATTTTTGAAGAAAAAAATAGTACGCACCTTTATCTTAAAATAAAAATCATTTTTGAAATCCGCATACATTTCTAAACAAATTTGATTAGTTGGTGTTTTTAAATCCGATGCAAGGCTTTCGCTTAAAAAAAATCAATAATCGTTTCTTTGCATGGTCATAACAATTACGTTAATGACAATATCACAATGTAATGATTTTATTTTTTTAGGCGAAAACCGTGTGTCGAACTAAAAAAAAATCAAGTGATCAAATCTTTTTCTTAAGAAATAAGGATTTCAAAAATATATATTTTTTATTTTAAGAATAGTCAGTGGCGTGCCACTGCTTGTCTAATAATAGTTTTGCCAGAAAACTTCCACTGGCTACTGACGAAAACTTCCACGGGCTACTGATGAAATAACTCTGGATTTCTCCTGCGACTTATAGTAGCAATTCGACGCAGGAGAAATCCAGAAGTGTCTAATAATTATTTTTTTTAAAGTTGACCTCTATATCGGGTGTCAACGAAATCGTTTAACAGCGCACCATTCAAATGCTTTTTTAAGGAAAAATTTGAAATTTTGGCTGAAGATTTGGTTTATGAAAATTCAGATTTTTTCCCTAAAAAATAAATGAATATCACTTCCGGTTTGACCGGAAGTGAGCAGGAAGCAAGAATTTCAAATACAATACTGCATATATTTTTACATATATGAATAAAGCTTGAAATTGCCATTTTAACCATGTATCTCAAGTTGCCATTTTTACTCAAAATGGCGGCGTAGAGGGCATT
Organism: Pissodes strobi; assembly: GCA_016904865.1. Lineage (NCBI taxonomy): Eukaryota > Metazoa > Arthropoda > Insecta > Coleoptera > Curculionidae > Pissodes > Pissodes strobi. Next base: position 3,863 of record JAEQML010065922.1, read on the forward strand.
TATCCCTAACTAAAAATGCTTCAATTTTATAACAATTATCTATAATTTCCAACAGTGAGAAAAATCTGCATGAAAACCTATCTTGTCTTCTATATCAACGGACAGTTTGACAAAAACTCCAATGGTGATGTCAAAATGCACCCATATTGAATTTGGGATAAATGCCCTCTACGCCGCCATTTTGAGTAAAAATGGCAACTTGAGATACATGGTTAAAATGGCAATTTCAAGCTTTATTCATATATGTAAAAATATAATGCAGTATTGTATTTGAAATTCTTGCTTCCCGCTCACTTCCGGTCAAACCGGAAGTGATATTCATTTATTTTTTAGGGAAAAAATCTGAGTTTTCATAAACCATATCTTCAACCAAAGTTACAAATTTATCCTTAAAAAAACATTTTTATGGTGCATTGTTAAACGATTTCGTTGACACCCGGTATATTTCAAAAGTTAAGACGTTTAGGGCATATGTTCATATGAAGTTTTTTCTTAAAATGGGTCAAAGAATCAGCTTACCGCTTTTTAAAGCGGCAAAATGTTTAATTCTCCCCAGTGTTTCTAGTATAAGAGGTTGGATTGGAGAATGCATCTTTAAACCGGGATTCGACAAAACTGTCTTAAATCACCTTCAAAAAAAATATTCTACCATGTCTAGTGAAGAACGGAAATGTATTTTGGCTTTTGCCGAAATGTCGATTAAAAAAGATTTGGAATATTCCAAAGAAATAGAAATTATTGAGGGTTCCGAGGATTTTGGTCCTTTAGGACGTCTTCCGAAACATGCTAAACAAGTTTTAGTTTTTTCTATTCGAGGCCTATATCACAAATGGAAATTGCCTTTTGTTTCCGGGACATCGGTAAAAGGCGAAAAATTGAAATCTTCAATTTTGTACGTCCTCGATAATTTAAATGCTGTTGTATTTCTACCAAAGGCAATCGTTTTTGATCAGGATTCAAACAATAGAAAAGCTTTTAGTTTGTTAGGACTAAGTGCTGAAACGCCATTTTTCCTTTATCAGAAACACAGCATTTTTGGGATATTTGATGTACCTTATTTATTCAAAAATATCCGGTATAACTTGCTACAGAATAAATTTACTTTGTTCAAGAACATTATAAGTTTTGATCATATTAAAAGAGTGTTTGCAATAGATCAGTCTTCGAATGCAGCACGAGCCATGCCAAAGCTTTCTCAGAAACATATTAACCCAAATGATTTCGAAAAAATGTCCTTTAAATTAGACTTACAGGTTCTGTCCCATACTGTTGCCGCAGCGGTAAAAACATGTCTCAAAAACGGGCAAATCCATGCGGATGGAATTTTTTGGAAGATATGAATCATTTATTTGATTCTTTAAATAGTAAACGATTCTATTCAAAAAATCCTTACGGTTGTGCTTTGTCAGACAAAAATACCATAATATTCCAAACTTTTGAAAAAGGCTTGATATTTTTCAAAATTAAAAAACTCGAAGGCAGAAAGGCCGTCTTGTTTTGATGGTATGATTCAAACCATCAATGCAATACATGCCTGCCTTATTTGAAATCCAAAAAAAAAACGACAGATTAAATCAGGACTTCCTGGAAAATTTCTTTTAGACTATTAGGCAACATGATGGATGGAATATAAATCCCAGTGTAGATATGTTTTGAAAATGCTATTCGATCCAATTTGTAACGAGTTTTCTAAAAGCTCGCTAGGCAAATTGTGAAAACGATAATGACGAGCAACTAAAAATTGAATAACAAAAAAAATCACACAAAAACTCATCAGGCTCAATTTACAATTTTTAATTAACATCTTTTATATCTTAACAAATTCAGAATTCAAAATTCAAATGTAAAACTCAAAATACAATTTTATTCATGCCATAATGTACATAACAATGCCGATTGCAAATTTTAATTTCTTAACACAAAATTCGACAGCATTCACTGTTCTCCACTACTGGGTGGTTCTTTTACTCACTTTCCAGGTAACACTGATGATGACACCGGCCGAAAGCGCTCTGTTACGCTAATTTAGAGGTCCTTTTGGATTAAAGTTTTATGTATGGAATACAAAGAGTGTTTCATTTAGTATATTTCGTACATGCACACAGCTGTCACTCTCAACTTATTAAATTTAAGGGCGCATTCCTAAAGTAATTTCATGAAAGGAAGTTCATCTAAACATGGGGTGTTAAAAAAACGGTTTTTTATAAATATTATAAATATTTTTAAAAGGACTTTTTTGAAATTTGGCAGGTCTATTTTTGGTGATAAAACTCTATTTTAGCCATAACTAGAATAAAATTATTAAATTTATTATGCCCCAGGGGGGCATCTTTCCAATTATTTTTGTTCGAGAAATGTACGCCACTAACTTTTTTGTAATTTTTATTAAATGAAGCAACTAAAAATACAACTTTTTTGCTGCTATAATTTTGTTCCTATCTGACCTCGCTTTCGAGAAAAAAAAATAAATACCTTTTTATTATATGTTCCTGGCTCTTGCAATAAGCAAGTTGTTTTTATTTTTTTTCTTTCAAATTCCACAAAATATTTTAAGAAAATTTGCCATCGCATGTCTTAAATTAGTGTCCAAAAAAGGCTAAAAATATCTGAGTGGTCAGGGCGGAGATATTAATAGCAAAATTTAACACCCATCATCTAAAAAACAATTCATTTCCAGACCCATGTTGATACGGACTTTTTTTCATGAAATAAGTTCACCAATACGCGCTTACCTAAAAAATAATCATTCTGTGTAGAAATTTATTACACCAGAAGAAGAAAATTCTTCGTTATTTTGCAAAAGTATGAATATCACAAAATTTCGGAAAACAACAAATAAGTCATTTAATAAATTAATTGGCCAAAATAAAAAAAAAAAAAACAAGTGTATCTCGAAAAACGTAACATGCTGCCAAAAATCTGACAAACTTGTTTTTTCTAACTAACTAGGCAATTAAACTGATGCACAAAACAAAAAGTTCGATTCACCCATAAAAATTCTCGGTCCGATTGAATTTTCGAATTTTTTGCAGTGTCTTATTCCAACCCCTGTATAATACAGTTCCTACCAAAATGAAATATTTCCGATAAAGTATCTCTTTCTCAATAAAATTTTCTACAACATAATTCAAACCGCATCTCGATATCTTTTTTCGTTCAAAACTTATGCCGTAATTAATGTTTGAAAAAAATACAATATCCATATTATTATGTCCCGTAGTTTAGTAAAAAATTGTTTAAAAACAAGTTTTTATTTATATGATCTAAAAACAAAAAAAAATGGAACTAAATTAAATAATACCAGACCTGGAAATTGATCTTGACAAAAGTAATTCTAAGAATCTTTTTTATGTATTTCATAAAATAAATTAACACAGCTAAATCCCAGGACAAGGCCTTTTATTATATTAATTGTAAAATGTAAAAATTGATCGGTGTGATTTAATTTAATGTTTATTTTCTTTTTTTTAGAGCAATCTTGTTTTTTTACTTCAGGGTTTTCGCTCTTGTTACAATGCGCCGCTTACCTCAGGACTCATACCTACACTTTGTTTTACGTATTCTGAGAATTTAACGAGTAATCTGTAAGGCCTCAATAAGTAAAAAATATAAAATTTTCCTCTTGAAATGCGGAATTTAAAAAATTACTTATTTTCTAGTCCACCTTAAAAATCCAATTTAAAAAAAAACCGTATGATTTTTTAGAGACATGCAGGCAATAATTTATATTTCCATAATTCAGGTAAAAATATTTTTAATTTTTCCTTTGAAATGCGGTATTATTAAAATTTTTCTTTAGTTAGGATTCAACGAAAGAATAAATGAAGATCTGATAGAGATGTTGACAATAAGGCAAAAGTCATACATTTTCGTCTATTTAGTGATTTTTTTAATTGAATTATTATACTTACCTACATACTTACAATTCAATTTCGTGTCAACCAACTATTACATATTGATGTATATCCTACTTCATATATAAATTGTAAAGATGTATTTGATATTTTCTATCGTTACATTTTCATAATAATTTACTAAATAATCCCATTTTATTTCGCCTAAATTAATTTAATGGGTACCTACCTACAGACGTATTATTGTACGTCTTTTATAAATCGGTTTGTATTTAAATAATTAATGTTTCATATGTTCATAATAATTATTACATACGTAAAAGAGGTATATTTTATTTTCTAAATCAAACGTTTTCGTTATAAAACCATAAACCCAACCATAGTTAGGTCACAGCTTATACCGTACCGACGGTATAAGCTGTGGTTAGGTTTATGATGAAACCCATTAAATCATAAATATTCCTCAAACTCACATTTGTTTTAAGACAACCGGCAATAATGCATGATTTTATCGTCGAATTGCGCGCCATCTCATACCGAGTAGTATAAGTAAGCGAGCCGAAATCGAGCTTTGGACGCTCGCTTGGCCAAGCGAGAGTCCAAATACGATACGTTTTTATACCGTTTAACTGAGCGTCTATTCGCAGTAGTTAGGTTTATGATTGTATATTGTATGTTATACATTGAATGGCCATTTTTATTGGTCATGTCTAAACAGTGTACTTTATTAATTTATATAAAGCTATATACAGATACGTTTAGTTTTAAGTTGATAACTCAAGAGGGACCTTTAATTTAATATACAGTGATGGGCTAAAATATGGAACAAATTCATTATCTCGTAAACCACAATTTTGTTTAAAAATCGCTCGAACCCTTTGATTTTGTTTTTCGATCGCGCATATTCTGACATAAAATGTTAATATACAGGGTGTTCCAAATTAGAGTGACAGAAAAAATATTTTTTTATTAAATGGAACTCCCTGTATATTATTGCATATTTGGATTTTGCGGAGAATTCTAGACATATTTCGTGAATAATGTCCTATACCTATCTCCAACTGTTTTTGAAATATTGACAGTTGAAAATCGACCATTTACCAAGTTTGACAGCCTGTGAAATCTAAACGACTAAAGATATCGTTTGACACTAACTTTAGGTTTAACCAGAGGTTAAATTTAACCGGAATTTCTTAACCTTTGGTTAAATATAAAGTTAGTGTCAAACGATAGCTTATGAAAAACCAAGATAGGAAAGTGCAAACCATTTTGCTCTATCTTTAGCCGTTTAGATTTCACAGGCTGTCAAACTTGGTAAATGGTCGATTTTCAACTGTCAATATTTCAAAAACAGTTGGAGATAGGTATAGGACATTATTCATGAAATATGTCTAGAATTCTCCGCAAAATCCAAATATGCAATAATATACAGGGGGTTCCATTTAATAAAAAAAAAAAATTCTGTCACTCTAATGTGGAACATTCTGTATATCTACATTTTATGTCAGAATATGCGCGATCGAAAAACAAAATCGACGGGTTCGAGCGATTTTAAAAAAAAATTGTGGTTTACGAGATAATGAATTTGTTCCATATTTTAGCCCATCACTGTATACTTAAAACATGACTTAAGTAATTAATATTTCAAAATACTGAATCTTTAAAAGTACTTTAAGTATTTTAAATATATTTTCAGTACTTAGAATTACTTCAGTATATTGAATTTACTTTCAGTTTTTTTTGAGGTATGTACTTGCTACTTATACTTGAATTATTTGTTTTAAGTAAAATACTTAATATTTCAAGTACTTTCGTAAAATACTTATACTTAATATTGTAAGTAGATTTGGAATTTAAATTACTTAATACTTGTTACTTGAAGTACATTTGCTAAATACTTATCACAGCTTTGGCACTGTTTACAGCCATCGGTATATGATCCAAAAAGTTCAATTTAGAATGAAACCAAATGCCTAAGTCCTTAACCAAGAAGATTCTTTCTAAATTAGCAGAATTAACATTATAAGTGCAACGGGTAGGATTCTTTTTCCTAGTAAAAACTCTAAATTTTTTGACATTTAAGTATAAATAATTTTCAATACAGCATTCAAAAAGTTGATCGATGTCATGCTGCAAATCTTCTATAAATGATTTATAATTTTATAGAATTTAAATCCGGACGGTTTAAGATAGAGAAATTCGATTTGTATTTTTTCTACGACTGCCCTTAAAATAGACAAAGACGCACTAACAACTGCTCTTGAAATCTGCACATTTCACACGCTTATTCAGGTATTTAGATTAAAGGGCTTCGTCTCCGTTTTAGCGCTTCGCCCTCAGAGGTACCATTCCCAGATCTCTAAAAATGGGGGCCCAATTTTAAGGCTTCACCCCCCCCCCTCCAGGAGCCCTTTTTGCAAAACTGTAGAAAATGAGACTCTCATACCAGGGACCTCCTTTTAAGGTTTAGGGCTAAGTTTTAGGGCTTCGGCCCCGGGGGCTCCATTCCTAAATCTGTAAAAAATGGGACTCCCGTGCCATAGGCCCTATTCTAGGGTTTCGCCCCCCCCTCCTCCTGAGCCTCTTTTTATGGCTTCGCCCCCGGAGCCTCTTTTTCAAAATATTTGGAAAATTGAGACCCCACACCGGTGGACTGTGCCCCTAGTTACAGTTTAGCGAGAATCTCTTACTCACGTAGCTTCTTTCCTTAGGAATAAAATTTTCTGATAAATCAATAATAAAATGTTTTCCCATATAACATGTAATTTTTTACCACACAGTGGGGGCACCCTGTATGTAGCAGTCGTAGAAATGGTATATTGTGCTACACGTGCAGAAAAGCCTTTTCACACTCATGAGACTTTATGATCAAACTGTCTCATTCGTGTGAAAAGTCTTATTTTCAGCACTTGTTGCACAATGTACTATAAAGGTGCGTACAGACCTGACGAGACGCGCGCGCGACACGCACGCGACGCGCCAACCGCACGCCTGCTACGTGAACGCGACGCGCACGGTTTTCTCGCGCGCCTGCTGTGAGCCATGTAGAGAGACGCGCGCGCCACGCGACTAAGTTCTATTGCACTTCTTCACTGATTCTCGCGCGATTGCTACGCTCCTACTACTACCCGTCCACACTGCGCCTCGCTATTTCTTTGATCTGCCGTCGAAAAACCGACAGCAGACGGGTAACGACGCGCCTCGGACAGGCGGCGCTAGCGCCGCGCGCACGCCCCGTCCACACTTAGAATTTTGGACTGTCGCGTGCGTGTCGCGCGCGCGTCGCGTCAGGTCTGTACGCACCTTAATACATTTCATTGCTAACAAAAATGTCAAAATATGTAAAAAAAATTGACAGCTAACAGTACTTAAAATTTATATGGCAGAATAGCTCCTAAAAAGTTAAGAGGGAAAGTGCAAACCGTAATTCTGTAACTGTTTGGGTTTTATGACATGTCAAAGATGAAAAATTGTCAGTTTTAAAAACGCCTCCATGTTGTTTTGAATGGTAATAGAGCCGTCTAATATTATGAAAGCATAAAGTACTCAATGATACGTTTGAAATGAGGTATCGCAAGACACACCTTTATATTTAAAAGTTCGAACATGGCGTTCGTCCGCCATTTTAACCATTTCTATTTTGTAACAAACAAATGAGCGTTTTAAAAGTTGGTAAGGGAGGAAGGAGGAACATTGAAGACGCGCACTGTTTTTTCATATATATGCTTTTAATATGACGACCATCAACTGGTCTTTTATACAGCAATGTGTAAAAATGGATTAGATCTTTATTCGCATAAGGATATTCCAAAAGTATTTTCCGCTCGCCTCCTTTACACTTCTGCAAAATTTTAAATAATAACAACAAACGTGTTTTCTTTTAGCTTGTACAACCGCAGTTTATGCCTATTCTTTATATTTTTTAGTTTGCATTAAAACTAAAACAATGTTTTAAATTTTACATTCATAAAGTTTAAAAGTTTAATGATTATAGCTCGAAAACGAAATGTCGTCGAACAACATGAGTTTAAAGCCGGCATCAACGTTGCAAAATATAGTTAACTACCTAAAAATTGTTTAAAACGGTGAGCGTAAGTACAAATGCACTTTTAAAATATTTTTCCAATCCTAGCGTTGCACGCCCATGCTCCATAATCCGAGTTCCAGTTTTTCTGCTATTCGGATTGACTTCGTATATACTATACGATTATGAGTTTCTTTCAAAGACATATAAAAAACAACAAACCCATACGGCAAAAACGCGATGAACATGGCGGCCAGTTTCTTCTAGACGAGTGGCCGCTACGCGACGTTGTCGGCTTGTGCGATAAGAGGGAGTACCGCTGTTTTCGTGACCAATGTGAAGTGGTGAGGTAGTGACGTAGGGCCCAGTTTACATAACGTTTCTAGGGGAGAATAGGGTAATTTTTCAGTTTAATATCAATTAGAATTTTGTAAAAATGTTTTTCTTCTTTATTTAGACACTTTGAAAAGACGCTTTTGCCGATTAGAATGTTGCGCAATTGTTTGGTTATCCCACAAAAATTACTGTTAAGGAGCTGAAATGTAAAAATTAGAAAATTTTTGGCATCTGACGCGCAATGTTACCAGAGGTTTTACCTTTTCTTACGGGGTAACTCGATTCGGGGGCGTAACCAACAAGAACCAACTCGAGCTAACCCAAATTAATGTAAAAAATAAATGAATGTTCTACTTCACGTATTCCGCTCGATTCGCTCGCTCCGGGGCGCAACCAAACAAAACTAACCCAAACTAACTCAAGGCATGCCCAATATAAAAAAAATTTCAGTCAAGAATGCAAATATTTTTTAAAGTTTTTTTTCTTGTTCTTGGGCATGCTTTGGGTTAGTTTTTTTTGTTGCGCCCCCGAGGCCAGCGAAGGACCATGCGTACAAACCTTTTTTTACCATTTCAGCTCCTCAAAAGTTGAACTTTGGGGCTTTCTTGTTGCATAACCAAACAATTGCGCAACAGTTTAATGGTCAAAAACGCCTTTTAAGAATGTCTAAATATAGAAAAAAAAACCTATTAATCCGATCGGATGAAAATCTATACCTTTCCGATGTGTTTTCTCACCGCAAAAGTCATGATTCCAGTATATTGTATTTATTGCTTGGCAACATGCAATAACTGTACGTACAATATTTCCGTCCTAGGACGGGAATATAAGATTTCTGTCCTATTTGAACACCTTGTTTCTCAGATCTGACGTGTATCAAAAGCAAGATTTAGCTGTGGTTTCCGTAGTTACATAATAAACTCCAAGATCGCTCGATTCAAAACTTGATATTATGTTGAGTTTAAATTTAAAACACAATTTTTATTTAGAGTAATATTTGGCTCTATTCTTATAAATACGTATTCTAATTAATTGCGATCGGATAAAAAATAGTATGTGCAACTCGTAGGATAAGCACATTCCTGGACTCCTGTGTTGCTGGCCTCGGCTGCGCGTCGTCCAGCAATTACCACAATCGTCCAGGAATGTTTTGCTTTTCCTACTAGTTACACAATATACTGTTTTACAAAATTCCAATTGTTGTTACACTGAAAATTTACCAAAAATAGGTATAACACTTCATTTTTTTTTGTGTTTTCTATTTGTTTCAAGTTCTGTATTATAATAGTATATTATGATATAAGTGTATAAGAGGGCCTTTAAAGCACGCGCGACATATTTCAAAACACGACGCGCAGCGGAGTGTTTTGTAAGTCGCAAGGGCTTTAAAGGCCTCTTATACACGTATATCATACGCTATTTTTTATTACGAATGCATCATAATCTCAAAAATGCTTTAAATATTAAACTTAAGGGATATATTGAAGAATATATTAATCTGTCAGATTTGACATGATCAAATGTTTCTACAGCAACCTTTGAAAAAGTAGGCGCATCATAATAGTTATTTGTGTATTTAGAGCGCAAAGTAACGGATTGCCGCTTGAGAAAGAATGTTACTGCGCGACGCGTAGCGGAGCGCAGTAATCTTTCGAAAACGGCAATCTTACTTTGCGCTCGAAAAACACACAGAACTTTTTCTACAGCCGCATTTTTTAAAATTAAATGCACATTTTTCTCTATACTTATTCTGAAATTTGCGAATGACTGTCAGTTTTGACATATTATGTTCGGGCTTCGGGCATATTTAGAACAGGATTTCCAGCAACAAACTGTAACAAACGCACGACTGTCATTTATTTATCTTCGGTTTCCATGACCATTCAGCACACTAGACGGAAAAAGCGAGAATTTCCTTTTCCATGTTCGCGCTAGAGCGCAAAATAAGGATCCACGGCATTAGTTGATTTTGCGATTTCATTTGAATTTAGTATTTAGTTATTTTGCGCGCGGCTGTAGAAAAACATCATTTTAAGCACGCTGCAGCGTGCGATAATCGTTGATTATGATGCATGCGTAATAAAAATGTTTATATGCTAGTATTATAATCTGCACGGTATACTTAAAAGTACGAAAAATTTATATTTTGACATGCTCTATTTTCTAATAAATCTAATTTTTCTGTTACGTTATTAAAAACAAGCTGCCGATTTTCCATGATACAGACAAACTCTTAAGTGTCATCGGCAACAACGCCGCAGGAGCGGTAAGTAATTTTAGGGCTACTATTTTATAAGAAAGGAAAGAAGAAGGGGAACAATGTTGGCGTGTTCATATTTAGTAAACAAATCGGTCTACCCTTTTTTTATATGTCATTGGTTGTATAGAACATATAAAGAGAAAAAGTGAATTGCTGCAGAAAAAATCGATTTCTTGGACCGGTATTCGTGAAGACGCTTACTCGTATTCAGCAGTAGATCGTACTATTGAACACCGATCAATAGTACGACCGAATCAATCTACACTGCGTCCATAAAGTCTTGCACAAATTCAATTAAAATGCAGGTAGTAAATTTTAGAATAAACCGTTGAATCACGTCAAATAATTCATCGAATTGTGCATTTTTGGACACTCATTTAATTTATACAGGATGTCGTATTTAGCCTTTGAATCCTAGGTACAATTCTAAATATTTTTTGCAGCATACTCTGTGCTAAAACCGAATGTTTTCCGGAGTATCGGCGATTGTTTCTATGTTGCAATGGCAGGCTTTCAATTATATTTCAGCATACTAAAAACAATGTAAGCATAAATTAAAACATAACACAATTAAAAATAATTACTAAGACTGTTCCACCGGCTGACAGTATCATAAGCGATTATAGAACTCTTCTGATATATTTGAAGTATATCTTCATCTACTTTAGATATTTCATGAGAAATTCCTTCTTTAAGCCTATTCAAATCTTCTGGTCTATTTACATACGCTTTTGATTTTAAATAGCCCGATAAACAAATCTAAAAGTCAAGGCCGGAGACCTAGCTGGCCATTCCAATCCATTTATTTGGAAAAACGACTTCTAAGGAATTCCTTGCCGCTCTACAAGAGTCCATTTGGAGCCATGATAAGTTTTTAACTGATTTCAATTATTTTTTCAGGAAATATGTTAAACAAGTCGGGAATTAGTCGATATGGTGGGAAGTCTAGATAGAGCTTTCCAGTGAAATTTTGATCAAAAAAATTATAACATCAACTACTCGATTTTGAATTATTCCCGCCCATACATTTACTTATTGAGGGTGCTGTGTATGCCAAGTTTGCATCCAAGGTGGGTTTGTATCAAACATTTTGTCGATTAACATGACCAGAAAGAAAAAATGTGGCCTCATCTGGAAAAGAACATTTTTCGTCCGGATTTTCAGCACACTTTGCCATCATTATTTTATAAAATTCAGTCTTGCGGTCGAAGTCCTCCTCAGATAATTCATTTACGAATCCGATTTTATGTGGATACAGCCTTATTCTAGACCGTCGATATTTCGATGTTATATCGATAAAACACACTTCTGACATTTATATGCATGTTTTCTACGGCTAAAAGTAACATGTTTGTCTTAGTTTTTCATCAGTTTGCGGCCTTCCAATTCGCGTTTCAAGTGTAGTTTTAACAGAAATTTGGAGCTTCTACTAAGTTCAGGTTAATTTTATACGTTTACAAGTTTTATAATAATAAAAAATAAAGTTAATGCCTCCGAATGCTTACAAGAAAATGGTTAGGCAATTTTGGTTTTAATGTTGAAATTAAGCTGGTTATATTAAATTTTAAAGCTTTTGCCAGTTTCATTTTATTTACAGTTAACTTCTTTCTTTTTACAAGATGAGCAGTCCCCTGCCAGGGAAATAGAAAACGTCGCATCTAGCGATCCGAAAGAAGAAGTAACGGCAAGAAGAAAGCGAAAACTAAAGTCTGAAGAGCATAAGAAAGTGATTAGAAAAACCAGGCGTCAAAGAGGTGAAGGATATTTTTCAAAACCACCATGTAAAATAATCCCTAAGAAGACCTGTTCTGAAAATCCGTGTGGATGCAAACAAGAATGTATGAACACTATAATGCTTGAAAGAAGAAAGCACATTTTTGACGAGTATTATAATCTCAACTGGGGCGAAAAAAATGCTTTTCTTTGTGATCAAGTTGAAGTGAAAAAAACCAATATAAAATACACCAAACAGGAAACATCTCGTCGTTCGAAAACTAGATTGTACAGACTGAGGGATTTAACCGGCGCGGCGGCGGCGTAGACCAAATTGTGTGTAAGAAGTTTTTCCAAGAAACTATAGCCATATGTGATGGTTCTATCACAAATGCATTGAAAAAGAACAGGATTTTGACACTCCACAGCAATGTAAAAGTGGAAAACACCCTCCGGCCAATAAAACCAGCCCAGAAAATGAGCAGCTTGTTTGTGACTTTATATCGAAATTTCCTACTTACGAAAGTCATTACTGCCGTAGAGACTCAAGGCTGTATTATTTAGCTCCCTGGTTAAGTAAAGCTAACATATATAGCCCGTACTTAGATGAATGTCAAAGGAGTGATATGAATCCAGTTTCGAATTTTAAATTTCGTGACATCCTTAACACAAAATTCAGCCACCTTTCTTTCCACCCTCCACAAAAGGACACATGCGCTATCTGCCATGAACATAAGAACCGAGCTAAATCTCTAAGTAGAACTGAGCCAGAACAAGCTAAGGCTCTACAAGAGTTGCATTTAAGAAAGGTGGCGGCAATGGACAACATGAAAAAGAAAGACATAGAAGAAGCAAAATCATCTCAAGGAAGAAAGCAGGTGGCAGTATTTGACGTTCAAAAGACTCTTCCAACCCCAGTGTTATCAACGGGCGAAGTTTCTTTTAAGAGATAGATGTGGACCTACAACTTAGGTATACACGATCAAGTCACTAACTTTGGTCGCATATTTGTATGGCCTGAGAATGTTGCGTCTCGAGGTGTTGTCATCTTGCTTGTTACATTTTATTAATAATGTCCTTCCACCTTGTTCCAAAGTTATAACTCTTTACAGCGACAGCTGTGGCGGGCAGAACCGCAACATTAAGACTGTACTTTTCTTGTCACACGTGTTGCAAACACGTGCAAATCTAGTTGAAATAATCCAAAAATTTTGTTATTCCTGGGCATAGCTTTGATTCATGTGATAGAGACTTCGGAATTATAGAGAGATCCAGAGCATACCAAGAAGAGATACTTATTCCAAATAATTGGGAAAAGGTAATTGAAGGGGCAAAAAAGAAAAAACCCAAATTTAAAGTGTATCGCATGACAAACAAGGATTTTTATTCCTCAAAGTCCTTAGAACGTGAAATCACAAGTAGAAAAATCTCTGAGGATAAAGAAAAAGTGGAGTGGTTAAAAATAAGGCAGCTTCAGTTAAAAAGAGACTATCCAGAAAACATCTTCTTTAAATATACTCTTTCAGATTTCACAAATTTTTCAGTCGTTGACATCGCAAAAAGAGAGAGTTGTGGTCGTCCACAGAGAAAGCTTCCCAATCAACTGGATCTTTTATATCCAAGAGGTCGGGCAATGACTAAAGAGAAGAAAAAAGATTTACTTTCTTTACTGAAGTATATTCCACTGATCCATCACAACTTCTATAGAAGTCTTAAAGTAGATGGTGATGGACCTAATCCAGAGACAGAGGATAAAGACGAAGGCCAAGAAAACGATAATATAAATGAATAAAATAAATGTTTAATTTTGTTTCACTGCTTTTGTTCTATCATTTATGAATAAAATGAAATAAAAATATTAGAAGTTTGACCAGAAAATATTAGTGCCTGCCCACGCCGCACTTACTTGAAATGAATAATAAAATTTTCAGAGTCAAAGTTGCCCCCTATTCAACAAATTTGAATTATGAATGAAGGTCTGGTTATAGCCAAATATGCTTTTTTTTCAAAAAAAAAAACAGAATGTAGCAAAGTTTATTTTCTACAAACATGGTTTTTGGAAACTAGGAAGACTCAATTATGCAATAAAATACAACTAGTTCTCACAAAACGATCCTCGATTTATTAGTTTAAGGCTAACTTTAACCTCAATTATTTCAGTTCTAAATAATTGTTGTTTAGGCAACTCTGGCACTGAACCACAAGTTTGACGTGTTTCGGCGTTTTTTCCAAAATATTCCTAATCTTAATTTTAATCGAATTTCTGTAAAACTTTATGGGCGCTCTGTATCTATCATTAGGTAATATTAATAATATGTGTCACTAGCCCAAATTAATCAGCCACACAGAATTTCGGACCAAAATCATCATTATCAATGATTTGCGTGCCGCACACAGAAATTGAAAGGAATTTATACATTTTTAGCATTGCCAAAGTGTTATTGATCAGTCTTGTCACATCTATGGAAGAGACCGATTACCAGAGCGAACGTGTTGACTTTTCGAAAAGCAGGATTGAGTATCTATAGAGTCAGATAGGCAGAGCGCGACAGTAAAATGTAGATGTTTTAAACAAACACATTTTTCATCATTAGTGCCAGCTGCGTGTTATAGAACGAAAAATGATTAATAGGAATTCGAGCTTGATTAATAGGTTTTGACACAACAGTCTTTGATAGAGCACCGCGCGCTATAATTTCACTTCCGGAAATTTAAAACTCTGGCCAGCTTGTAATAAAGTCTTGAACATTTTTTGAAAAACCAAATGACATATTTCTATGCATACAACTAGGTCATTTCAATGAACCCAATACGCTTTTCACTAGTTATGCCAACAATAATTTTTCAAGGAAATGTTAAATGTTATATATTATTTATTTATAAACGATAACGGAAAAGGCATTAACTATGCATTCAGACCTCTCTGTTATGTTAGTGAGTAAGATAAGGCCCAAATTTGGCGAAAATTTTATGAATCTGGGGTTTACCGACAATACCGTTTTGGCACCATTTGGGAATTCGAGATGCTCATAAAAGGTTGATGGTAGGAGATGAACTTAGAATTAGCTACATCTAAACACATTCAATACCATCGAAATATCTTCTTTCCTAACCGCTTTAGAAACTGCAAGGATCGATTCTAAGAATCGTCTATCAAAATGCCTATATGCATGATAGAATTGACAAGTCCATTATAACTAGTAGATAAAATACCACTAAAGTCGCGAATAAAGCAAGATGACATTATCCTACCTAAGTACCCTAACACTAGAAAACATACTTAAGAAACAATACTGAAATAAATAGATATCAATGGTGCTTAACTAAAGCACTTGAGATATGCAAATGATATTTGTGTGCTCATACCTGTTATAAACTAGTGGTAGTGGTTATAATAAATAGCCATATATTTCCAAAAAGCCCTACCCAATTGCAGGAAATTCGAATAAGTACCTACATGGCGGTAGTAAATAAAATCCTACAAATGACATACTATTACTAACCAATCACTCAGACGCATGATAAGTTACGATAATAATAATAATAATAATTATAATAACAAAACACAACGAAAAAAAAAGAAAAGGCGATATTACGCATTATTATATACAGAACACTATAAAACTATCTCAGACAGTTGATAGACTATCGAAGTTTATGTCGCAAAAAGCGAAAATACCGTTGAAATTGTGGCAGATTCAAAATTTCAGATTCTAGTTATTTGTTTATAATTATTGTTTCACATATTTACAAGGATTTGCAAGGATCTGATACCCTTGGTAGAGCACATTTGCCAATTGGCATGGATGACGAAGATATTATGGAAAAGCATTTAAAACGATTGCTGCATTATGATAAGACTCGGTATACCGGGTGACCACGAGATTACTACCCAGTCCGTAATTATCTTATAAAATAATACATCGGTTTGAAATTTTAAGAAGTCATGTCTTGTCCTGAGGTGCATATTTTGGCCCTGTAAACACTTTACTATCATTTCCATAACCGGAAGCCGTGACAACATCTATATTTTTAATCGAATGCCCTGCATATTTTTCAAAATTTAGATTTTACGGAAAATTCTAAGTATAAAACATGTATTACACCTTATACATATCTTTGCCAGATTTCGAGATAATGACAATTGAAAATATCACATTGATCGGCCATTCCATCAAGTTGACAGAATACAAATGAATGTAGGAAAAATATAATATGGCTATTTAAGCTTATTTGAGGGTTGCTATCTACTAGAGGTATAACAATTTCACTTCCGGTATAGAGTAGTACTACAAAATCTCACTTTCAGACTCAAATTATTCCAATAATTTTAATGGAACACCCGATAACCAACATTAAAATTAAATTCTACTTATATTTCTTGATATGTTTTGTTTATAGTGTCCTAT
>JAEQML010065923.1:0-20457 GCA_016904865.1 Pissodes strobi
GAGACAATCAAACGCAGGAAGTACAAAGATGAATGAATCTCTCTAGGGTGGGATGCATACGGTAGACTAAAGGATGTCTTTAGAAGCAGCATGCCAATAAGCCTAAAATCAAAAGTCTTAAATCAATGCGTATTACCAGTAATGACCTACGGTGTGAAACGCTTACACTGACAAGGAACACCGTAAATAGATTGGAGGTTGCTCAGAGAAAAATGGAGAGAGCTATGCTTGGAATTCGAACCCAAGATTGCGTAAGAAATACGTACATCCGGCAAAGAACAATAGTCCAAGACAATACAGAGAATCACGACACTAAAATGGAAGTGGGCAGGACGTGTTACGAGATTCAAAAACGACAGATGGTCACTAAGAATAATAAATCGGAGACCTCGCGCAGACAAAAGAAGCAGAGAAAGACAGACAACACGTTGTAGCGACGATATAAAAAGAGTAGACGGACACTGGATTCGAACAGCTGAAGATAGAGACCAGTGGAGCAGTTTAATGGATGCCTATGTTCAGCAATGGACCCAACACCAGGCTGGGAGATGATGATGATGATGATTGGTTAAACATGCGTTATTTCCTATTACGTATTTATTAATTTGATTCGGCTTGGTGCGATTGTCGTTGGGTATAATAATGTATTAAAAACAAAATGACAATTAATTAAATTTAAAAATTAATTTATTTATCGCCGATTACCTAAATTTCATCGTATGTAAAAAGTTTGCACATGAAAATAATTCCTCTTCATGCATTTTTTTTAAACAGGCTACAAAGTATCGGATACAATGAGAAAAGGTATCTTAGACGTAAACGTCTACAAGGATGCGGAACTGGAACTGATGCTGGGCTCTGTATCGGCTTTAGCGTCTAGCGCTACGTGGTTGATGGTCGCAACTTTCTTCAAATTACCAATATCTGGAACTCACAGTATTGTGGGCGCGACCGTCGGATACAGTTTGGTAGCCAGAGGAATTCAGGGTGTTCAATGGCCAACATTAGGAAAAATTGGTAAGTTGCCAATATCTAGTAATAAATCATGACGAAAGAATATTTTCTGACTAACCCTTTCACAAAGATTTTTAGCTTCTTATATCTTTCAAGGCTTGTTTTTCCCCTCGCAAAATCTTGATTCAACACCTGCCCAGCTATTAAAATGTGTTTTAGAACACTAAAAACTCCTAAGTCGCCAAAAATTTTAATATGGCAATTAGTATTTTAACATGTTTTGTAAATTTAAATCTGGTCTTATTTCGGTTCTGGTGAAGTTAAACGCAATGCCGTCTATTTGAAATATATTCCAATAGTGTTATTTATTTTAAAAAGGTATATGATAGGTGCTATTGTTGTACATTTTCCTGAATTTTTCCTTAGGCAAAATAATTTAACTTTAGACTCGGTTAGGGCATTATTTCTTAAAACTTGAATTTCAATTTAAAATAAAATTATTATTTTATTTGACTGTTCTCTCTTGGTGAGCTAGTACAAACTGGAATTATTTTTGAATCAATTTAAAATAATTATGAAATAATTTTTTGAAACAATTTAACCAGAATCAGTTACTAACTCGCCATTAAAAAGCTGCTTTGCAAAATTATTTAAAATCATATTTTTATATTTTTAGAATTAGCGAAAAATGCGATATTTTCATTTTCGCTTTCGTATGATCATATAAAAAGGTTGGCGTTTAAAGGATCCGAGATGCCGTCCAATCTGTCAAAATTAACAAATGATCCTTTTCTTGACTTGCAGTCAGTTGGATTTTTTTTTAAATTACATAAATATCCCTCACACGTTTAGGTATTGGAAGCGGCAAGTTTATAAAACAAGTGATACACTTAAATGCCGATCAATTATCGATGGGTAAAATTTAAATATATAAACATCTGAAGTTTGACATTTAATTATCTGAATTAGCCCTGAGCTATTAGCTATGACATTAATATCAAATTTCAGATATTTATGTTTCGAAAATCTTTAAAATGTTTTTTTTTTTGTAGCATATGTTGTATTAAATATGTGATAATTTTTTAGTCAACATGTAAGGCCGATTTTGTCGTCTTTCCTCAGAAACACGTAAATTGAGTGTTTTTACGTAATTTTTACACTTTTTTTATTGGCGGAAATCTAATAGTAATCAACCGTCTTGCGAGACATTGGAGCGAATAGGGGTGCTGGTTGGGGTAAAAAAGTGCATAAAAATAGAAAATATTCGGTTTGCAAATACGAAATTTGTTGAAAATATGTGCTATTTTTATAAATATGCCAGTGGCGTAAGAAGGGTAGGAAAAAGGGCTCCACTGGCGCAGAGGTTTAATTATTTTATCATTCTACTAATATTTCACTTCGCGCACCCCTATTCGCTCCACTGTCCTGCAAAACAGTTGATTACTATTAGGTTTCCCCGATTTCCGCCAATAAAAACATCTAAAAATGGCGCAAAAATACTCAATTTGTGTGTTTCTCATGAAAAATGACAAAATCGGCCTCACACGTCAGCTAAAAAATGACCTAATATGTTTAGGAAATTCGAGTGTAATTGAAAACTCCGACTAAATATTACAGGCTGTTAGAATAAAAAAAAATAAGTTAGTAAAAAAGCCTAGGGATTTTAAGCTACCGTGATTATTAAAATAATATTTGTTTAATTCTGGCATAATGTAAATTTAAATGCCTAGATGATGACCAGAAGGTAGCAATTTTAAGTTAAAAAAACTTTTTGAAAGCTGCCTATCCTAATCGATATGAACTTCTCTAGATAACCATCTATGAAACAGATTTTTTGCACTCGACGCGCGTTTAGCTAACCATGTTAGCATCATCAGGAGATGATTAAAACTGTTTTAATCATCTCCTGATGATGCTAACATGGTTAGCGAAATGCGCGTCAAGTGCAAAAGTTCTGTTTTGGTATTGTGGATAAAGCTCAGTTTTAGTTCTCTAGATAAGACGTTGCTTCTAGATAAAAACACAAAAAATAACAAATAAAAATCATCTTACATTAATATCGAATTAATATAATGAATAAATTATTAATTATTTTAGTTGGTTCCTGGTTCATCTCGCCACTGCTTAGTGGATTATGTTCAGTCGCACTATTATGGATTATTAAAAAATGTATTTTAATGAAGCCCGATCCTTTGGAGTCCGGCCTGATATCTTTACCACTGTTCTATAGCTTCACCATATTAGTCAACGTATTTTCCATTGTTCTTGATGGTCCTAAACTACTTCATATGGACAATATTCCTCTGTGGTTGGCAGCAGTTATTAGTATATCCGTAGCAATAGTTTCTATGCTATTTATTTGGTTAGTAGTAGTACCATGGCAACGAAAGAAAATCAAAATGGAGATGACTGTTGAAGCCAACCAAGTTAATTTTAACATTGGAGAATCATCAGGTAAGCAATATAATTACACTTGCATATAAAAATGCATTAAATTATAACTTTTTCTCTAAACGAATCACACACCTGTACGTACACACTAAAAATAAGCATATACCTCACATGAGAGGCAAGATAATCACTAGGTAGCTAATAAGTCATTTTCTATTATCTTCTATTAAATATCTATACAGGTAGAGATTTTGAAATCCGGACACCAAAATATTACTTTGTGATATGGATGAGACAGTGTTGGTAAATATAGTTAATAAATACAGCATTCACTGACGGTAACATTTTAGTTTCTAAAATATTTATGTATTCCTCTGACTTGAACTTTTCCATAGTTCGGATTCATTCATCTTCACACATTGACCACTGCATATGCTAGCAACATAGCAACGTTTTGGGTGTAACGCTTATCAAATTTTGGGTTTGGCGGTCTATATACTCTGACTCTACTGAAACAGCTTTTTGTCTGTAAAAACAAAGTCTCACCAAAAGTTAGTAAGGGACTAGCTGTAGATGCATTAAGGTTGGATTTAGACCCAACGTAAAACGTAAAACCTGTCATCTTCTTTCGTCGATACGGTATTTTTTAAATATTTTTTACTCGAATTCTCATAAGTCATTCCGTGCATATATTTTCCTCTAGTGACTGCTGTTCTTTCCAAATTATGTGTTTCTAGCCACTTTTTTAAATATCATAAACAGTGCTTTTCGGCATACCAAATTAACCTAGCTGCCACCCTTTTCACGGACTTTAATTACGGTTATGAACCTCATATTTTTATGTCGAACTTAAATGAGGCATAATTGTATGTAGGAAACTTTCCAAGAATAATTAAAATAATGTTTGAAATTTTTTGGTTATCAGTTTTCAGTATTGGATTATTTATAGATGTGCAAGTGTAGACCAAATGCCTTCGGACTTCAAGTTCGTCAAGTATATCTTATAGATCGCCAGCTCGCGACAGAAAAAAGGGACGCATTTTTTACAGTCTGCCTTTGACAGAGGTACTTCGACCCCTTTACGACATACCGGCGTAACAATTCCCCCTATTACCTTTTATTTCTCAAATTTTATTTCGATTTTAATTGAAATTATTTGTATAAGTAAAAGTAAAAGTTAAATGTTCCTTGAGTTACCCTGTCGCTGCTCAGATAGGTCTTATTGCGCCAGGTCCAGAGTAGACCAAAAGATAAGAAAAGGTAAGTTAAGTTGATCGAAAGTTAAGAAAAGGTAAATTAAATTGACCAAAATATAGGAAAAGATAAGTTAAATCGAGCGCTAGTATTAGCTATATTATCTATATGAGGCAAGTAAGCGCAAGAAATAAAAGATACAATTTTCTGATTATTTTTAATAATAACCTTCGACTCAATTATCACATTTCCTTCAAACCACTGTGAAGCATTTAACACCCTGTAGAGGTCAAAAACAAATTCAACATATATCAATCTGAATTGATTCGAAAAAATCCTATAATTAAATCGCTAACTTGGATAATACCTATTTGCAAACAGTGCAACTGCAAATCTCGGTTTTTGCAGACGAAATTGTCTTTATGACCCTAATTAAAACTAATGATCCTGATAAGCTAATAGCCCTTAAGGTACAATCAGTCCACTAATAAGTCAAGAAACTTCTCTACAAAATTAACCAAATTACTAGGATTCCCAGAATTGAGCAAAATCAAATTGATATTAAAATATTGACTTTCGACAGAAAATTGTTTTTATGAAATAATTGTGAAATCTAACAGACGTCTCTGAAAGAAATCCAAGTTATATATTTCAGTATATATTAAAAACTTCTCATGTGAGATAGGTAGCTCTAGCCAGGGTAATAATAAAACTTATTAAGCAATAAGTGAAGAAAAGATAATTACTGAATGAATGATTACTAAAGTTTATAGCCTTAATTTTGGTTTTAAAGTTCCAAAAATTAATTCCAAATATATACAGAGTATTTACTCTTAATAATATCGAGTACCCACTAATATTACAGAATATTAAAGCACCATATCATATAGAGGTGATAAAGATAATTATTTTGAGTGATCAGGTCAAAATCCAAGTTAGTTAAAAGCCATAAGATACTATTGCAATTTAGTCAATTAAATGTACAATTAGCTAAATACAATTAGGGTTCAAAATAGACAATCTAATTTTGAGATATTATTATGGTAAATGAAATATGTGCAGGAATTATCCATGTATAATGTTCCAAAGAAGGTAAGACAATTTCGCCATAAGGCAAGATAACTGTACAATAAGATAAATGTACAATCAGGTAATCGTGAGATACGATAAGACAAAAGTATACTTAATTAGACATAGGTAAGATAATTTTGAAATATAATCCAAAATGTACAATACAGTACGTAAATGTACTATACGCTAAATTTACAAGATATAAATATGAAATTAAATTTTGAAATGTTGGTTTTTCTGTTGTTAAGAAATCATGTGGGGTATTTAATCATTTCTAAAAAAAAATTACTTATCTTTATGGACTTCCAGACAACGAGAAAGCTCAGGGCGTCCAAGCGCTTCACAGCAGAGTGGTTTCACAACCACGGAGTCCTCCCGACCATATAGTTTCCACTTCTCAAATCAGCAAATCGCTACCCCCCGGGCTACGATTTAAGAATGGAGCATTGTCCTAGAATCCATATTAAGTAATCCCCCAAAGTGGTATTAAGCTCCAGTTCGAGAATGATTAGTACTTGGCCTTAGGAATAATTAAAAGTTGGTGTTTTCATTGGATTTTGAAAAAGCGAAATTCCTAAGAGTTCACACTGAGATCAGAATGAGATTCCAGTGAAATACAAGTGAGATGCAAGTAAAAGCCTGTTGTTATGGCTCATTCTCCTTCAGGTTTTGGCTAATCCATCCTAGGACGCGACTGAGTCGAACATTATTATAAAATCCAGACTAGCTGGTTCCAATTCCAAAGGAATTACACCATAATGAAAATTTTACCGACACTATTACCTAACCTTGCTGAAAGTCTAATCTCGAACTCACCAAAGAGGCTCGTGATCTCGTTCCCATCGGTTTTATGTACTCGTACTAGTAAAAAACTGGTTCCCGACGAAACACACGAAGTCAGTTGCAATATCCGATTCGGCACGACATCAATTCAAATACCGCCGACTATGTAAACATGAACTCACTTCCTAATTAGAAAATTGCACAATATCTCGATCAAAACTCCTTTACGAAACATTCAAAAACACGTAACTGACAAAACAAAGCAGCTAGTATGACCAAACCTCAAAAAAAACAACGTTATATAAACAAAATTACTCGCTGATGTACTGCTGGTTGCCTATCTACATCGCCCACTTTTCATATTAAATTTAAGACGCCGCGCCATTACTATATGCCGGCCTTCCAGCAGCGTAGCAAATTAATTTCATTAAGAATAAGTCCAATGGTGTGCTATACTATATTGAAGTTTATGAATGCAAGAAAATAAATTAATTGTTTTTGGATATTTAACCGAGAACTGATACAGAAAATTCTAATTTACTGACATTGGAACGAGTATATCCAAATGATTGTTACAACGTATGTGTCATAAAGTCCAACATTGAGTCAGAGAGAATAATATTCTTTTTGATTGAGTTACATCGTCAGATAATACTCTCTGTTTGGTTTCGTCTGTAATGGAATTTATACCTTGGAATCTTATTAATATGTGATGATTTAATCTTTTCTAACTTCTGACATCTTCCTATGGCTTTTATGTTGGCCCCTGTAATCCTTTAAATCAAGCGACCTTGAATTTTCAATGCTGTATTAACTCTCTTCGTTGATATTCCCAGTGTTTTGACAAACATTTCCCTACATACAGTCACATTTTCCATTTTATAAGTTCTCGTAAACATCCGTTTCTGAGTGTCCACGTTTTTTTTCTTTTCCTGCTTACTTTCTTCTCCTTAGCTAGGGCACTTATAAATGCTGTTTGAAAGTCATATGTTCCCATATTCCAACCTTTTTCAAAAATATTTTTACTCTTCTCGCTGTCAATTTTTTTGTGAAATTCTTCTTTACAGTTACATTGGTAGTTCACAAACAACTTGGATCCAATATTCTTTCCCCTTTTCGAAATGTATGGTTTGTTAGTATTCTTTAGTTTTTTCCTAATATCTTCTGTTTGCCCAAAATATTTTCGCTTCCTTCCTCTTTTCGGCATTCCTTTATTTTCTTTCGGTTGGCTTTAATTCTAGTTTCATTTGTTTCGCTTTCTAAACATTCATTTGAACTTCCTGAAGACAAAGATTCGTTATCTTTGTAATCTGGATCTCTAATATCATCGTCAACTTCGCTCTCTTCCATTTGATGGGAATCTAGATGATAATGATTACGAGTGGTTAATACTGTAGTTTCTTTATCTTCATAATCAAACTTTTTATTATTATTATTAGGTATTTCTTCCGGTAGATCTACACTAAGTTGATCGCTGATGATATTAAATAACCTCAAAGTGCTTATGTTTAATATTTCGTATGGATTTTCTACATTCCTTTCTGCGGATTGGGTTTCATTATTAGTGCTTACTTTCAGCTTTTACTTCCATGTATTTTTTCCGATAGGTCAAGACTAAGTTGATCGCTAACCAGATTAGGAAATATCAAGGTTTTTACTTTTCCATTTCGGATGGGTTTTCTTCATTACTGCCTGCGGATGAGGTTTCTTTATTGCTGCGTACTTCTGCAGGCTAGCTTCTCTTTCCCTAAAAAGTCGTTGTAATATTATATAAAGAAATTACTATTGGCCACAGGGCGATTCCATTCAATTCATGGACATGTTATTTTAACTGACTCTGTATATTTGAAAATATTTTCAGTCTAATGCTCTAATGAAACTTTATAGTCCCGGATCATAACACTTTTTACAAAAAAAAAAACAAAAATATCGAAAAGTATAGGTGAATATATAGGCAAATGTAGAACGTTTTATGTAACATTGACATAAAATAGCAGAAAAAAAGTCACTAGAGATAGTCACAGTTAACAATAAATTTCAATATTTTGCGTTAGTTTGGGTAAGTTTAGGTTAGGAACCAAAATTCTGAAGGGCACATTTTATATTTTAGAACACAAAACCAAACTACTATAAATCCTGAAAGGCATGATTTATATTTTAGAACACACAACCATACTAATATTAAAAAAGATCCATGAACTATATTGGATTAATTTGAATTCTTGAACAAAGAACCAAGTGACATATTTTTTAGGTTAGAACACTGGATTTTAGTTGTTTAAAGTACATACCTGGCTTGAAACACGCCCAAAGGATGAGTCTGGGACTTGACTGTGTTTTAACATATCTAATATTAGTTTTCCACGCGACATTTTTCACGATTTTTACAAAAACTGAGAATATCGTGCGCGTCTTGTAAATGTATCTGGATCTTTGTACAAAAACTCACATCTGACACCGTGTGTTTGAGTAAATCGGACTATCATTAACAGATGGAGCCACACGTTACTTTTCATTCCCATATTTTAAGGATATAATAGTACGCAGGCCCGGGTTATTTTAAAGAGAGAAACTGTTATTTCCATGTTTGGCGTTTGGTTCCTTGTTCTATAACGGTATCCAATTGAAAGGTAGTAATTAGTAGATAGTAACAGTAGTTGTTTAAATTGTCTGCCTTTCCCCAGTAAATTAATACTGACCCTTGTACGGTCACGCGCCACGCGCATTAAAAGTGGGACACCCGATTTTTCCCATTGTAAAACGAACGATTGCGCACCAGCACATACCTGCGGCAATGACGGGTTTTGTCAAATTTGACAGGAAAACAATAAATATGCTGCAATTATCTGTTGTCGAAAACACTTAAAATAATTACTTTGTTTGAAGAGGGTTTGCCATTAAGAAGTGTGGTTGAGGTGAGAGTTGGTAAACCGAAAAGTACGGTGCATAATGTTTATGGGAAATGGCGTGCGACACAGCATCGAAAGAAGGGCAGGTAGTGGGACTTCAATGAGAACAACTGAGGAACAGAACAATAATTTAATTCGTTACCTCGAAGAACATCCTTCCCGAAGCGCTTCTGATGCAAGAAACTGGTATATAACACTTTAGGGCAACGGGCAACTAAAAATAGCAACTTCTATAAAAATTTCTTCATATCTGCTTTGAATATGTATTTTTGTATACAATAGAGTGAGGATATCTATTATTTTTGTGTTTTTCTAAAAAATACAGCGCCCATAGATTTGGGCGGTCAACTACTAACGTCTACGTACGCCAAAGTTTCGACCTTCAGCCCTGGGCATTTGGCAGCAGCTCAGTGTTGTTTTAATATTTCACTTCACGCGTGACCCTCCGCTCGGTTCGCTCACTTAGGGGGCTCAAGAAAAAAAAACTAACCAAGTGCTAACCCGAACTAGCCCAAGGCAATACCACAAATTGATATGAAATGTTCGTAATGTCGGCGCAATAAGCCATATTTCCATTACACACGCGACGTTTTTAAAGCAATTTAAGCATCAAGTAGGCTTTGTACAATGCGTTAGCAAAAGCCAAATTTAAAACCGTTAATGTTGATTTGTTGACAGCGTTTCAAAGATCGTGATCGAAACGCAATAAAAATTGAAATTCAAGGTTCATTCGAACTATATGAAATTGTATTAAATATCAAACTAACCCAAGCTAACCGAAATTGTTTCTCATAGGTTTGCATGAAGAATGGCTTGCGCTTCGCCAACCAAAGCTAACCCAAACTAACCCAAGCTAACCGGAATTGTTTCTCCTTGGTTGGCTAAGTTGGACTAAGTAAAAAAATAATTTGAGCTAGTTTCTGTTCGTTTTACTCGCGGAGTGTGCGGAGGCCAACGCAGAAAATATAGCGAGCTTATTTGGCTTAATTTGGATTGGCTAAAAGTCGATCACTTTGTCTTATTTTCAAAAAGAGACATGTGCAACGTTTGGCAACCTTTACCGAGACCTCCATGCCTTTCGTGTACTGTGGTGCCAGTGTGTCAAATATCATTATTTCACGTTTTAAAATTTTTAAATTTGCTTTCTTCAGGTTTGATTTTGATTTTTACTTGCGCAAGTAGTAAAGTATTTTAGCGATTTTACACAAGATTAAATTTAAAACTTGAACTTTGCAGATTCAAATGTGGTGGTTCCTCAAATTTTCTTGGCTTTATCTCAACCAGAATCGCTTAAACTACTCTAGACACCCTCTTGAGAACAAAAGAAATTTTGCAAGGCAGACAACCTATAAATTATTATCTTTTCAACCAGACCCCCCTAAGTTATAATAATTTAAAGGTTTTAATAATTTGTATATAAAAATATTCACAAAATGAATGTATTTATTAAAAATGTTGAGTTTTTTGTCAAATTTGATACTTGAAAAATACTACTTGATGCTTAAATTGTCTTTAAAAACGTCAGTTCTGATATAAAAGTATGTCTTATTGCACCGATATTACGAACATTTAATATAATTTTTTTACCAAAAAATCGTGATAATCTCAATAATCCTCATTTTTTGGAAAGAAAATAAAAAAACGAATCGATTGATACTAAATTTTTTCCAAAATAACCTTGCCCGTAAGTTGCCATAAAGTGATATGTCACCCAAGAAACAATCCAGAGTTTCCAGCTTCTGCCAGTACAGCGCGTAGAAGAGTTAGTTAAACCTCTCTCACATATCCACACTAATGGTAACAAAGAGCAAAGAATTGGTTGATGTTTGGAATATCTTTTGGAGGTCGTAAATTTTTACAAAGAGTAGTTTTTTCTGATAAAAACCTTTCAATCATTCTATAATAGCGGTTTGGGCGTATAGAGGCCGCCGAGGTCGAGATATGAAGAAATTTACATCCATAAAATTGAAAAGTCCGCAAGATGTTCTGTCAATGTTTGGGGTTGCATGTGAGCTGGTTGGGCTGGGCTGTGCATAAGAGCAGACAGCAGGTTCAACACTGAAAAATTCTTGAACATCTTAGAAAATGGCATGCTTCCAAACGCACACGCTGCATATCCGAATGGGTTTGTCTTCCAGCAGGATAACTGCCCCATCCACAATGCTTGCCGTGTAACAGGATGGATGGAAGCAGATCGAGTTGACTTATTACATTGTCCAAGTAGGAGTTTTGATCTTAATCCGATCGAGCATGTTTGGGGCGACTGATGGTAAAAAAATTACAAATTTAACATCCGAAAACAGGGAGAATTATGGACAAAAATTGTGGAAGTTTGTAACAGCATAATGACTAAGGAATATTATACTAAAAATATAGTCGATTCCATGTCCAGAAGAATCCTTGCGATTCTGAAAAAAAATGGTTCTGCTATAAAATATTAATAGTATCATTACACGGAATGCACATTCACTATTTAACGATTACGTTTTTTTTTTTAAATAAATTGTAAAAACCAAGTTCATTTTTGGGTTATTCACTAGAGACTTTTCTTGATTTTATATTTCACTTTCACGATATTATTGCTGAGGGTTGTGGTCCTGAAACTCGCTGGAACACTATCACTCTTTGTAGAAGAATAACAGTTAAAATAATTTTGTGAGAAAGGACAAAGGTGACAAAGTCACAAAACATAACCATACGTCATATGGACGTGCCCTATTAGCAGGTAAAAGCCTGATTTTCAAAAAATTGCGAAAAATAACAAGATCTGCCGTGAGGGTGTCCCAGTTTTAATGCGCACGACTGTACTGTTTGCCAAATGAAAGAACCCGGACGAAAAGAATGCGGGCAAGAAATGTCTTCGCATATTTAGATGCTGCCACATTTTTTTCCCAATAATCCTAATTTATTTTCTGTCTAGTTTCCTATAGTAAATTTCCTACTTGAATACTTAATTTTGTTATTTTCCTTAATACCACTGTCTTCTATTATTTACTATTTTATTTACACAGGGAAATACGGAATACGGAATACTATAATATTTGTAATATTTATATTTTATTCGCAGTCAAGCTATTTAAAATACGCGACAATAGGCAACAGTGCGACGTTTACTTGGTTTTTAGCGGGAGGCAGTTTCGTGATTGGTCGCAGGATATATTAAATACACTTTGACCCTAGACCAACACCTAATTTTTTTACATATTTTAAAATTTCGGCAGCGACTTACTTTAGCCATTGGCGTGGAAATTGCCGATGCCGGACTGTGTGGTTATTTATATTATTTGGTTTGTACGGTCTGGTGATATATAGGTTTTGTCGATTTTGCAAATTCTCTTTTTTCACTAGAAAGGGGGTGTCCTATAGAGTAGTTTAAGCCAAAAAAGTCGGAAGATCCGCTACATTTGAACTGAAAAAATGCCCTCAAAGTTCGAGTTTTGACACAAATTTTCAGCACCACTTCACAAAAGCACTAGAAATATAGACAAAACACACCCTTTTTTATTCGATTTCAATTAATTTTTTTTATCAATATTCCCATTCATAAAAAAAGATTCACTTTACACACTTGTTGCATAAATAACTATTTTATCGTCAAAATCCGTTTAAAAATGATTTTAAAACGCACAATAATTGTACAAAAATCCGAAATTTCCGAACCTCTCAGGGTGATAGCCGAGGCTTCGGACGAATTTGTCATGTATTTTGAAGCGAAAATTTATTTTAAATTCATTTGTGGAACTGAACCGCTCAGAGCACAGTGCTCGACACACCACCTTTCCGATTTCGATAGAGTTCACTAGCTGGTAGTGAATAAGCTGTGCTATAAGTGTCTCTACTCTTTTTTTATTTAGGTGAATGATTTTTTATGGCAGTAGCACATCCTATATTGCTCGACGAGCGGTGTGTGTGCGAAGATGTTGTTTGACACGGTTCTTGAATATTTAGTTAGTTTAGAACAGATGTCCTGGGAGGATATTCGCATGTAACAGGCAAGATGTCCATTCGGCAATGTCGATCATTTCTTTATATGTGACGTGCACGATAGCATTTAGTCAGATGTCGTTATTTTAACACTTCATGCATGGCCCTCCGCTCGCTTCGCTCGCTACGGGGGCTCAACAAACAGAAACTAACCAAGAGCTAACCAAAACTAACCCAAAATATAAAAAAAAATTGGATTAGTTTTGGTTAGCACCTGGTTAGTTTCTATTTGTTGAGTCCCCGTATAGAGAGCGAAGCAAGCGGAGGGCCATGCATGAAGTGCTTAAATAATTGAAGACTTATTTGTTGATCCTATGTAACAGTCACGACATCCGACTAAATGCCATCGTGCACGTCTCATATGAAGAAACGTTCGGCATAGTCGAATGGACATCTTGCTTGTTACATCCGAATATGCGTCCTGGGAGAGAGTTTCACAGTGATGCAGTGCGCCAGACAAAGGAGTTCTTGTAAAGCGATGTTCTAGGTGTTTCCAGTTGTACGACGAACCGGTGCGCTCTTGCCGTCTATCGTGACTGTCTGACAGGCGTTGTCAGGGGCGGGATAAGGAGGACCAAATCCTGGGAACATCTGCCGTAAAAGTATCTGTAAAACAGGGATTTCTCGGTCACATGTTTGCGGTCTTTCAGACTATCCAGATTCCGTGTCAACTCCGGGTCACCGACGAGACGCACAACTCTCTTCTGAACGGAATCCAGTAGCTTTAGGGTGTGCTCTGGCGTGGCACCCCAGATGTGTGAGCAATATTCTAAGCACGGTCTTATTTGCGCTTTGTAAAGCAAGAGCAACTGCTGCGGTGTATACATTCTTTGTTGCGAAATAGCGTACCAAGGCTGATTTTGCGACGTTAGCAACGTGGTCATGCCAGGACATATTGCTGTTAACCAAGACCCCCAGTAGTCCGATTGAATGAAGATGAAGGGATGGTCGATCCTGCCATAATGATATCATTGCCCGCCGTATGGTAAACGTGGCTGCTTGGATGATTTTTCAATGTGCATTTGCATTCATACATCTAAATGAAAGAGACACTCATTCGATTACACTATTCCTTTGTAGGTATGTATATATTCGTCAAATATTTCACTTCATACATGGCCCTCCGCTCGCTCCGGGGGCGTAACCAAACAAACCTAACCCAATCTAACCCAAGACATTCCCAAATGAGGAAAAACAAACTAAAAAATATTTGCATTTTTGACTGACAAATTTAATTTTTTTTTTTATTTCCGGCATGCCTTGGGTTAATTTTGTTTGGTTGCGCCCCCGAAGCGAGCGGAGGGTCATGCGTGAAGTGGAATATTAAATATACTTAAAGTCTATTCAAATTTCATTTACGCCTGATGTAAACAAAAGCACATGTATGCCTGAATTGCACAGGGTCGTACTTTACTAAACAATTAAAAAAGTGTAACTAAAAATGCTGAAACTAATCTAAAAAGTAATAAATTGTCAATAACTTCACCGTACGAAGTAGTATAAGCTTTTATTTCGAACAAACACTGTAATTACTTTACACAAAACGTCTTTTGCAAGCAGGGGAATCACAGCGAAAACTGAATTCGATCCTGGTCAAAATAACGGGGCGCAGTATCGAATGATTTATGACCGATTCACCAATAGGAACGCAAAACGGCCCGCTTTTGGCTGTTGTCGAGCACGTGCTATTGTTTTCATGCGGCGTAAATGAAATTCGAATAGACTTTAAATAGTAAACAACACTGTTATTCCCCATAAGAAAATGTGCAACTTTTGGAAACACTGTGCCAGGTCCCCCGTGTCGGTTACTAAAATTTCATTATTTTCACGTTACAAATTCAATATTTTCACGTTACACCTGGGAAAGTCGTAGTGGAAGTTTGCCCTTCTAGGGCAATTTAGGCTCAAAACACGGATATTTTTTCGACTCAAATGTGGCGAATCCTCCGATTTTTTTGGCTTAAGCTACTCTATAGGACACCCCTTTTCTAGCGAAAAAAAAAAAAGAAAATTTGCAAAATCGACACAACCTATATATCATCAGACCCTTAATTTGATGATATCTTTGACGATTTTTAACCTTTCTTATATTTTTCTTGCATTTGGTGATTATTATACGCGGTTAACTAATTTTTATATATTTCGGATAACTCTCTTAACTGAACTCTCTAAATTAAAATTTTTATTACAAAACAAATCCGAACGTTCCATAAAGAGCGTTTTGGAACATACTTGCTTCAATATTGCCTAACTTGAACGCTAGAGAATTTATATGAATTTGAATTGAACGCTAGAGAATTTATATGAATTAGCTACGATAAACCGTTTTTTTTTCAAATTAAGCGACGTCATCGATGACGTAAATACAAAACCTTCGGGAAACGAATTCTACTTATTATTACATATTTATGTAATGCATGATTTGATTGATTTGTAATACATACAACAAATATCATAGAATACTATCCTTATTATAAAAATGAGATATTATTATATGACATATTTTGTACTATAAGCCTGTAATATAAAAAATACTGTAATTAATTTTAACGTCTTAAACTAATCAATATTATCAACAAAAATATGGTAAGAATAACCTCGTGCGACTATGGGAAGGCAAGATTTTTTACGTGCTAGTCCTCTACCCCCCTCAGTCGTCGTTAAGGTGCGTACAGACCTGACGAGACGCGCGCGCGACACGCACGCGACGAGCCGACCGCGCGCCTGCTACGCGAACGCGACGCGCACGGTTTTCTCGCGCGCCTGCTGTGAGCCATGTAGAGAGACGCGCGCGCCACGCGACTAAGTTCTATTGGACTTCTTCACTGATTCTCGCGCGATTGCTACGCTCCTACTACTACCCGTCCACACTGCGCCTTGCTCTTTCTTTGATCTGCCGTCGAAAAACCGACAGCAGACGGGTAGCGACGCGCCTCAGACAGGCGGCGCTAGCGCCGCGCGCGCGCCCCGTCCACACTTAGGAATTTTGGATTGTCGCGCGCGCGTCGCGTCAGGTCTGTACGCACCTTAAAGGTTCACTCGCTTGGCGCACTATACATTCACAAATCACAAATCGTCTGCTTTTGAATATTTTGTTTATCAAGTACCTAAATATTGCCAGAAAAAAGGCCGACTATAAAAAATTGGCAATAAAATGTTTTTTTCTCCGATTGACAGCAAATATTAATTTTGTAGACATATCAATCAGCAAAATATTACTTTTCCTGTCTTGGCAGCAAAGTAAGTACTTTCCTGCCTAGGCAGCAAAATGATTAGTCTCCATGGGAATAAAACATTTGACATAAATTGTCAAACTATAATTATTATAGACATATACATTTCCATAGCAACCAACCATTCCAACAATTGCGATTTCTATCAAATTTTGTTTTAATTTATCACTACAGGAAAAATAAAAAGATTGTGGGAATTGTAATAATTTGCAAATATACAATATACATATATCATTATAAACAATCGGAGAAAAAATTATGTTCAACTCGGCAGCGAAGTAGATTGACTGTCTTAGCTGAAGAACTATCAACCGCGGCAGTCAATCTACTACTTTGCTGCCTAATAAGACAAATAACTATTCTTCAAAAAAACTATTTTCGTATTCTGTATGCGATGGATTCGTCTGCCAATTTTTTTATTCTATATTAAAAATTATAAAGTTAAACCATAGTATAAACAAGCTCAGCGGTAAATCTTTTGCTATAATTCAGCCACATTCTTTTATATCACGTGATACCTCAAGATGAGCGAAGCGCTGCGTAAAGTGTGGCAAACTTATTTGGAACAGCGACATTTGAGGAGCAAAGCGAGGAAAAATAGCTTGCAGCCAATTGCCTTGATGCACTTTGTCACGAGGACGAGGGGAACTTGACGCACCTGTTGCCGGATGTATCGGGCAAATAGAAATAAATGTCTCACATTTATTTAAATTGCTAATGTGTAAAAGAGATTATGAATTAAAGTTGAAGTAATAGTAAAGTTCCAGTTTGAATATTACTTTTTATTCTCAATGAGTTAATGAGTATATTAAATTATGTGTTTATCTAAATAATAGGTATAAATATTAATTCTCAAAAAATATTAATGTTACTCGACAACATTGCCAATTTTTTGTCCGCATTCTTTCCGCTGTTCAAGTTATACTTGCCACACTTTAAGTGTCCGATCGATTCGCGTGGCGTCCTCTACTCAGGCGTTTATCAGAGATGTATTCAGGAGATTGTATGGACTCGTACCGAATGACCTACTAACTGCCGGCCGGGTGAAAAATCAAGCGAAACTGAGCAAAGTTGTAAAAATATTTTCATAGGAGGAAATTAAAAAAAAATTGCTAAACATGGTGGGTAGGTGATACCACTGTTGCTATCTCCGAATCTAACAAGAAGTTAACACTGCAAATCGATCTTGAAAAAACATCAATAATGGCAACGTTTTTCTAGTTTAATCAACTTTGTAGCTTTGACCGTTTCGAAGATAGCAATAATAGTGGAATTACCAAAAATTTATTTAAAAATATATAATAATATAATACTTCGGAACCTCATTTCTACTTTACGGAATTATCCGAATTTTCGTATCGTTGATTGGACGACTAACCCAAACTAACCAAATCTATTAAAATTGATTATACCGTATCGGCACCAGCACTGGTTCAAATGACTACAATAAGGTGAGACGGATGCCCGGTTTCTGAAGTACCAGATATCTAGTGTATAAAGTTATAAAACCTATAATTACTATAAAATATTTGAAGAATAAAGTTATCCATACTTTAAAAAACTGGGCATTGGTGACTCTAACCGAAAGTTGGTTCGACGACTAGCCCAAACTAACAAAATCTATTAAAATTGATTATAACATATCGGAACCGGTTCAAATTACTTATACCCAGTTTCTGAAAGTATGGATGACTTTATTCTTCAAATATTTCCTATGACAACGATTGTTAATACAATTGTAACCATAGTAATTATAGGCTTCATAACTTTATACATTTATACAATAGATATCTGGTACTTCAGAAACCGGGCATAAGATAAGAAAAGTAAGTGAAACTAACCGAAACTTGATTCGACGATTAATCAAAACAAACCAAATCTATTAAAATTGATTATAACGTATCGTAACGGGTTCAAATGACTAAGATAAGTTCATACTAACTGAAACTAACCGAAAGTTGATTGGACGAATAACCCAAACTAACTAAATCTATTAAAATTGATTAGAACGTATCGGAACCGATTCAAATGATTAAAGTAAGTTGAGACTAAATGAAACTAACCGAAAGTTGAATCGACGAATATCCCAAACTAACTAAATATATTAAAATTGATTATAACGTATCGGAATCCCTTCAAATTACTAAAACAAGTTGAAAATAAGTGGAACTAACCGAAAGTTGATTGAACTACTAACCCAAACTAACCAAATCTATCTACATGGTTTATAACGTATCGGATGACTAAAATAACTTGAGACTAAGTGAAACTAACCGAAAGTTGATTGGACGCAGTGGTGGCTCGTCATAAGGGGCCAAGGACCATGGCGCTACCGCGCAACTCTTAATATTTCGAGTTTAACTGCCAAAGATATTTTTTCATTTTTTAATATATATATTATTTAGACATAATTAAAATTTATGTGATAAATAAATAGTATTCATCGTATCCCCAATGGACAATAAACATCATCAGCAGATGACTAAAAGTTTTATTCATCTCCTGATGATGCTAACATGGCTAGCGAAACGCGCGTCGAGTGCAATAATTCTGTTTCGGTATGGTGGATAAAACTCCGTTTTAGTGCATGTTGCCGAAGGTTCCAAACCCCAACATAGCTAAACTAACCATATCTATTAAAATGATTATAACGTATCGGAACCGATTCAAATGATTAAAATAAGTTGATACTAAGTGAAACTAACCGAAAGTTGAATCGACGACTAACCCAAACCAACCAAATGTATTAAAATTGATTATAACGTATCGGAACCCCTTCAATTGAATATAATAAGTTGAGAATAAGTGACACTAATCGAAAGTTGAATCGACGACTAATCCAAACTAACCAAATCTAATAAAACTGATTATAATTTATCGGAACCAGTTCAAGTGACTAAAATAAGTTGAAGATAAGGGAACCTACCCGAAAGTTGATTGAACGACTGGCTTAAATAAAATAGCTAACCAAATCTATTAAAATTGATTATAACGTATCGGAACCTAAAGCAGTTAGCAGATACGTTATAATCAATTTTAATTGATTTGGTTAGTTTGGGTTAGTCGTCGATTCAACTTTCGGTTAGTTCCACTTAGTACAACTTATTTTAATCATTTGAACCGGTTCCGGTACGTTATAATTAATTTTAAAAGATTTGGTTAGATTGGGTTAGTCGTCCAATCAACTTTCGGTTAGTTACACTTAGTTTCAACTTATTTTAGTCATTTGAACCGGGTTTGATACGTTATAATCAATTTAAATAGATTTAGTTAGTTTAGGTTAGTCGTCCATTCACTTAATTTATTTTAATCATTTGAACCGGTTTTGATACCTTATAATAAATTTTAATAGATTTGGTTAGTTTGGGTTAGTCGTTCAATCAATTTTCGGTTAGTTTCACTTATAGTCTCAACTTATTTTAGTCATTTGAAACGGCTCCGATACGTTATAATCGATTTAAATAGATTTGGTTAGTTTGGGTTAGTCGTCGATTCAACTTTCAGCTAGATTCACTTTTATTTTAATCATTTGAACCGGTTCCGTAACGTTATAACCAATTTTAATAGATTTGATTAGTTTGGGTTAGTCGTCTAATCAACGTTCGGTTAGTTTCACTTAGTTTCAACTAATTTTAGTCATTTGAGTCGGTTTCGATACATTATAATCAATTTTAATAGATTTGGTTAGTTTTGGTTAGTCGTCGATTTAACTTTCGGTTAGTTTCACCTATTCTCAACTTATGTTAGTCATTTAAAGCGGTTCCGATACGTTATAATCAATTTTAATAGATTTGGTTAGTTTAGGTTAGTCGTCGATTCAACTTTCGGTTATTCCGATACATTATAATCAATTTTAATAGATTTGGTTACTTTGGGTTAGTCGTCGAATCAAGTTTGGGTTAGTTTCACAGGGCCAAAATATATTTAATATTTACAAA